>CP139506.1:163564339-163829934 GCA_021014915.2 Artemisia tridentata subsp. tridentata
TAAGTTCTGATATTATCTCTGTGTTTATGAATTCCATTTATGTGTCTTGCAATGCTATGCTTGTTGATGATCACACTGTTGACACTGAAACGTTGAGACATGAAATTAAGACGTTAAAAAGAGAAAATAAGAGAATCGTTAAACTCAATGATGACGTGCAAAATAAACTTCCAAAAGAGATTTTTCAACTCAAGCAAAAGTTGTAATGGTGTCAAACTCAGAGTCTTGATTTTGAATTAAATTTGCAAAGTAAAAAAGAAACAATGTCCTTTCAGAACAGTCACGCATCCAAAGTTAAGAATCTTGAAAATGAAAATGTTGTTTTAAAAATCAAATTTTCACATATGAAAAGGACATCGATGAAGTTTGTCAAAATCAGAATGACACCGTTCACTTAAACAGAGTACTTGATTCAAAAATTCAACAAAAGAATCACATCATCATTGAACTCAAAGAGAAAATTCAATTACTTGAAAAAGGAAAGTTTGTTCACACAAATGTGATTGCACCAGGAATGTACAAAATGGACACAACACCTAGGCAAACATCCCCTCAAACTACTAATTTGAATGCTTCCACTTCTACAGGAATAGTCACCCCTACTAGCGTTAGCAAATACAAGCATAAGAGCAATAAAAAGAAGACTAGTATCTGGCAACGTAGGAACAGAACACTAAAAGACCAAGAAGTAGAAGATCACCTTAGGAGTTTGAATAAAACGCATGTTGCGTCTGATGCATCTTGTGTGTTCTGTCGTAAAAGCATGTTATCTGGTGATCATAAGAAGTGTGTTGCAAAATCTCTTTTATCTCGTAACAAGAAACGTACATCTGGCATTCCCTCTAGGCCCACTATTGCTTCTAAGTCTATACTAGGAAAACCGCCAAGTGTAGTCTCTAAGAATGCCTTAGACAAAACCATAGTTGCGAATAAAACTCCTAAGACTATTGATGCAAATAATGTTCTAAAAAACGTTATTTATATCTTTCGATAACTTCACGTTTTGAGGATGACAAAATGTGAAAACACATTACGTTAAAATTAACGTAAACAAGTTTTTAGTCGAAAGATCTCATTTCTACACAAATCACTCTAGGTATGAACAAACAAATTTACAACTTGACAAATGATCAAAGAAGTGAATGTGTGTTTAAAACTTCACATTTTTAATGTGACAAAAACATTTTTACAAAAATATACTTTACAAGTTATTTTTGTATAATTAAGAAATGTTTTAATAATATAACAGCTATTTCCCCCTCCCCCCCCCCCCCCCCCCCCAAAATAAGCTCCAAACTTCCCCAAATAAGTTTTCACCAGAAAAGACAAAAAGATGAGCGTTTTTGTCTGGCACGGTACCACAAAATTTAGTGGTACCGTGTGTGATTTAGTGGAGCCGTGCCTTCATAACGGTCAAATTTTTTTTGCCTATAAATACCAGTCCACTTCACAGTTTACGGGCATCCTTTTTCACATAGAACTTTCTGAGATCAATACCCTTATAACATTTTCTCCTCTTGATCATTTAGTTTAGTTTTCTTTTGTTTAAGAGTGATCTAATCATCCAACCAAGTGATCACCTTCATCCCTCTTCTAGTGCAAGAGAAGAACTCAAGGTATCCAAGAAGATACAAGAGTTGTAGTTGTGGTTAGAGCACTAGTAACATTTGTTACACACTTGTTGTATCCTTGTATACATCAAGATCATTTTTCTTTTGAGAGTGTGTGAGAGAAGATCATTGTAATCTTATAGAGATATTGAATATCTCTTGTAGTTTGTGAGCTAGTGTGTTGATCAAGATTGATCAAGGGTAGAGTGGGTAGATCGAGTTTGGTGTGTTGATTGTGTGAAGTAGAAAGGATCAAGTGGATCGTGGTAGATTGGTGCTAGCTAAGATTAGCACTCGACATCTAGCATAGTGTTGGAAATAGGATAAGCAACATTGTATGGTTTTCTCCGCCTGAAGGAAGGTTTGTTGAAATAGTGCTTGAAACTCTCGAGTGTGGTACTCGGGGAGTGGAGTAGGGCGAAGAAGAGCTTCGTGACTGAACCACTATAAATCTTTGTGTCCCGGTTTGATCTTTCCATCTCTTCTCTTTACTTTCATTATTCATACTAGTTAGTTTAGTGTAGTGTTCATATTGGTGTTGATTGATTGCACATAAGATTCGAATCAAAGTTTTTCAAAAGTAAAGTTTTAAGAAGATTTAAAAACCGGAAAAAATATTCAACCCCCCCCCCTTCTAGTTTTCCAAAATTGGTATCAGAAGCCACGTCAGTCAAGAATTTAAAGTAAATTGTATTTTAAAACTTGAATCGATCAATGGATTCTGACAAATATCTAGAAGGGCAATCTATGCAAAGACCACCACTTTTCGAAACCGATTGTTTTATATATTGGAAAACAAGATTCGAAACATATGTGAAATCAAAAGACATTGATCTTTGGCATGTTATTACCGAGGGTGACTTTCAACCGATTCAAAAGAATCCGAAAACCAAAAGGGATGAAATAGTTCCTTATGACAAACAAAGTGATTAACTTAAAAGAAAACTAGCTAAAAATAATGAGGCTAAAATGATGATTTACAATGCTTTGCCTAAAAAAGAATTTGAAAGAATTTTCATGTGTAATACGGCAAAAGATATTTGGAAAACTTTGTTAGTCACTCACCAAGGTAATAATCAAGTCAAATAGAACAAGATAGATCTTCTTGTTCAACAATATGAACAATTTTCAATTTCGGAAGATGAATCAATAGATAATGCTTTTGCTAGATTTAATACTATTATTACTAGTCTTAAAGCTCTTGATGAAGGTTACTCTAGCAAGAATTACGTTAGGAAGTTTCTTAGGGCTCTACATCCTAAATGGGGAGCAAAGGTCACCGCCATTGAAGAGTCAAAGGACTCGGCGACATTATCACTCGATGAACTAATAGGAAACTTGAAGGTTCACGAGATGATAATCAAGAAAGACTCCGATATACTTAAAGGCAAAAGCGAGAGAGTTAGATCTCTAGCATTGAAAGCCAAAAAGGAGTCTAGTGATGAGGAATGTTTGAGTTCCAATAGTGAAGATAAAGAGTATGCGTTAGCCGTTAGAGACTTTAAAAAGTTCTTTAGGAGAAGAGGTAGGTTCGTTAGGCAACCTCGTGATGATAAGAAGTCGTCACAAAAGAGCCGAGTTGAAAAGAAAGGAACGAGTGATAGGAAATGCTTTAGATGTGGAGATCCTAATCACCTCATAGGAGAATGTCCTAAACCAACGAGAACCAACAACCAAAGAGCTTTCATAGGAGGCTCTTGGAGTGATAGCGGTGAAGAAGAAGAGAAGAAGCCCAACGATGAAACATGCCTAATGGCTCAGGCTTCTAATGAGGTACATTCCGACTCTTCTTATTTTAGTGATGATAATTCATCAATAGATGACAATAGATTACATGACAAATATAATAAACTATGCGAAGTTAGTTCTAAAATTTTAGGTAGAAACAAAACACTAAAATTCAAATTGCATGAACTCGAAATGCAAGTTTTAGAACTAAAGGATCAAGTCAAAAGACTTGAGAAAAATAAAGAAGTAGACGTAGGATGTAGGTCATGCATAAGTCTTCAAGTAGAGAATGAGAAACTCAAAGAAAATGCTTTGAGAATCATTAAGTTTGAAAAAGGAACAAAGACACTTAATGATATACTTGAAAACGTTAGGAATGGTCAACATACTTAAGCGGGCTTAGGATTTGACCCAAATAAAGCTTCGACATGTTAAACGAAACAAGTAAAATTTGTCAAATCCTCAAGCTCTATCGAACAGGTGGACGGTACCACTAAAGGTACAGACGGCACCACTAAAATTAGTGGTACCGTGGTACCGTCGGGTACTGGAGACAGAACTGAGTCGAATTTGAAAAATAATTCAACTCCTAAACCAAGTCACATAGTTGTAAATGGCACCAAAGTACCTATTGCTAGTATAAATGAAGTCAAAAGCTTTTACAAACCCTTGTCAACCCCCGGCCTTGGCTTTGTAAAACCCGACACTAGGTCAAAGACTCCTCCACCTAGACAAAACAAATATTCTTAAACCTCGGTCAAGAACTCCTCTACCGAGAAGTAACTCTAGAAGACAAAGTTATCCAAGTAACTATCCCGTGACTTGGAATAACCGTCAACTACAAAGTTACTTGCCATGGGAAATTTGTCCTCCGTTTCAACATCCTAACCAAATGCAACTAATGCATGGGATGTTTAACACTAACAACTTTGGACCCATGAGATATTGGGGACCAAATGTTTGAATGTTTGTCTTATTTAATAGATATGTTTGGGAATCGACTTGGAGCCTAACGAATGGGTCAAGGATAGTGGATGCACTAATCATATGACGGGTAACCGAAGTCTATTCTCATCATACAAGGCATACAACAGAGGTAATGTCACCTTCGGTAGCAAACTTAAGGGCAACATATTAGGCAAAGGTACGATTACTCAAAACTCCCTCACTATTAGAGATGTTGAGCATGTAGATAACTTAGGATTTAACTTGCTTAGCATTAGTCAAATGGTAGATAATAAGTGTAGAGTCATATTCTCCGAAGAGGGTAGTGAGATCATTAAGAATGGTAAAACCATAGGCAAAGGAGTTAGGAGGAATGGCTTATTTGTTATGAAAATAGGAAATAAGCCTCAGGATAAGATTTGCTTAGCAACCATAGATGATAATTCCACTCTATGGCATAGGAGATTAGGTCACGCCAATATGCGCTTGATACAATCATTGGCATCTAATGAACTAGTTAGAAACCTACCTAAGATTAAGTTTGATAAACACTTTTGTGACGCTTGTAAAGTTGGAAAACAAGCTCATTCTAGTCACAAAGCTAAGAATATGGTCTCGACCTCTAGATGCCTAGAACTCCTTCACATGGACTTATTTGGTCCATCCGCCGTACGGAGCTATGGAGGAAATTACTACACCTTAGTAATAGTTGATGACTATTCTAGGTATACTTGGACTAGATTTCTTAAGAATAAGACACAAGCTTTCGAGGAATTTGAAATCTTTAGTAAGAAAGTCCAAATCAACTAGGGTGTACTATAGTCTCAATTAGGACGGACCATGGTCGGGAGTTTGATAATGAAGTGCAATTTGGAGTATATTGTGATGCTAATGGTATTACACACAATTTCTTAGCTCCACGCACTCCATAATCAAATGGGGTAGTTGAGCGGAAAAATCATACTCTCCAAGAGATGAGTAGAATGATGTTGAATGAACAATCAATTCCGCAAAAATTTTGGTATAATGCGGTGGACACCTCAACTTACATACTAAATAGGATTCTAATTAGACCTATCTTAGGAAAAACACCATATGAAATCTTGAAAGGTAAAAACCAACTTTAGATTACATAAGAGTGTTTGGAAGCAAGTGCTTCATACTAAACACTAAAGACTACCTCACCAAGTTTGACCCAAAGTCTTACGAAGGTGTTTTCCTAGGTTACTCCCAAAATAGTAAAGCCTATGTTGTCCTAAATAAGGAAACAATGAAAGTCGAAGAGTCACTCAACGTGACATTCGATGAAAGTCCTCCACCGACTAAGACATCACCCTTGGTGGATGATGACTTAGATGAGGATGAAGCCATTAAGGTAAATGGCAAGAAAACCTTAGAAGATGACATTGAGGATGAAATAGTTGAAGTTGACGAAGCTGTCAACATTAAGGAATCCAAGAACCATCCTATTGAAAATGTCATAGGAAACCTAAACCAAAGAACCCTTAGGTCACAAGCTCAAAACAAAAGTAATTTCTTTTGTTTTATATCAACCGTAGAACCTAAGAATGTCGGTGAAGCAATTAAGGATGAAAGCTGGGTAGTTGTCATGCAAGAAGAGCTTAATCAATTCACCGCAAACCAAGTTTGGGATTTAGTACCTCCACCTAAGAATCAAACCATCATAGGAACTAAGTGGGTATTTAGGAATAAACTCGACGAAAATGGCGTCGTAACTAGGAATAAGGCAAGGTTAGTAGCACAAGGCTATAACCAACAAGAAGGAATAGATTACGATGAAACTTATGCACCCGTAGCTAGATTAGAGTCTATTAGGATACTCCTTGCCTATGCTTGCGCCTTAGACTTTAAGTTATACCAAATGGATGTGAAAAGTGCATTCCTAAATGGTTATATCAACGAGGAGGTATATGTTGCACAACCTCTGGGATTCGTTGATTTCAAGAAACCGAATCATTTTTATAAACTCAAGAAAGCACTCTATGGTCTCAAACAAGCTTCTAAAGCTTGGTACGATAGAATAAAGGCATTCTTGATTGAACATGAATATACCATGGGAGTGGTTGACAACACACTTTTCACGAAGAAACGTAATTCACATCTCATCATTGTTCAAATATATGTCGACGATATTATATTTGGCTCAACTTGTCCAGAACTATGCAATGATTTCTCTAAGATCATGCGTGACGAGTTTGAGATGAGCATGATGGGCGAATTAAATTTCTTCCTTGGTCTACAAATAAAACAAATGGAAGATGGTATCTTCTTTAATCAATCTAAGTATAGTATGGAGATTCATAAGAAATTTAGTTTAGAAGAGTCTAAGCCCATGAAAACTCCCATGTCCACGGAAATTAAACTCACAAAAGATGAAGAAGGTGAGTCCGTGGATAGCACTAAGTATAGAGGTATGATAGGAAGTTTATTATACCTCACGGAAAGTAGGCCCGATATCATGTTTAGTGTCTGCGTTTGTGCTCGCTTCCAAGAGGATACCAAAACCTTTAACCTTGAAGCGGTTAAGCGTATCTTCTGATACATTAAAGGCACTATACACTTGGGATTATTCTATCCCAAGGGGACCGGTATAGAAACTGTTGTCTATGCCAACTCTGATCATGCTGGAGATTATGTGAATCAAAAAAGTATGAGTCTCGTTTGTACCTTCATGGGTTGTTGTCTAACTTCTTGGTCTCGAAGAAACAAACGGCTCTTGCTATCTCCACGACCAAAGCCGAGTACGTAAGCACCGAAAAGGCATGTCAACAAGCACTATGGATGAAACAAGCTCTTAATGACTATGACATCCATCTAGATGACGTTCCTATTATGTGTGATAATAAAGGTGCTATTGACTTGAGCAAAAACCTCGTTCAACACTCTCGTACTAAACACATCGAAATCCGTCACCACTTCCTTCGCGATAACGTTCAGAAAGGAAACATTTCTATTGAGAAAGTTCCCTCTCAAGACAATATCGCCGACATCCTAACCAAACCTCTCAAACGAGAATCCTTCAACTACCTTCGTCTAGGTCTAGGAATGATGGAACATATTCCATAAATCTCATGACTATTAAAGTCATCCCGCGTATCCCTCTCATGACTATTTAAATATTTCACTGGAAATATTGAAGTCATCTCGTGTGTCTCGTCTCATGACTCTTGTAAAAAAGTCTCACTAAAACAGCGAGACTTATTCGTCAAAAATCAAAATGGGACGAAATTTCATCCCAGCAGATCACGGCTCCACTAAAAGTGGCACGACACCATTAAATTTAATGGTACCGTGGTACCGTGTATCTGATACATCCCGTATTTCAGTCCTCTTTTCCCACATTATTCATTTTAAACCTTCCCAACTTCTGCAATTGCTGTCAAAACCAAACCTCACAACCCAAAACTCAATTACACCCCTTCAAGATCTAATTCAAGGCATTGATTCTCAAGATTACCAACCAATTTCACCTTTTCAACATGATTTGTAAGTCATTTAACTCTATTTTTCTTTAATCTTGAGTCTAGGGTTTTGTTCATGCATAAAAATTGAATTGGGGTTTTTCAATTTTAATTGAGTCTCTATGAAATTAGAACTAGGACTAGACAATGCATAATCTTCATGATTCCCTTAACTTAGGATTTGCATAAACCCATACATTTTAGTCCAAAATTTTGCTTTTGAGCAATTAGCTTTTAGAGGAATCATTGTTTTTTGGCATCAACACTTTAAAGTAGCCAAACACCCCAATTCCATTGTTTTCGAAAAAATTTCACGAAACTAGGATCATGAAACATTTTTCGTGCATTGTTGATACAAACTAAAAACGTTTTTCTCATGCATACATGATCTCACGAATATTGATTGAATTACATAACCAATATGTATTTATCAACATATTCGTTTGAGCAAAAGTGAAGATTAGGAGCGTTTGGGTAATCTCATTATTTTGGTTATAGAGTCGAGATTGCCGCACCTCCACATAGTTTTCATATAGGCACACACTAGGCACGGTCTCTAAATGAAACACTCTCAATTTTAATCTTTGATAAATTTTTCATAGGTAACAAGAGATATCACATGTTTGATTACGATCATGAACTGACAGCCGATTACATTCCAGAACCATCTCTTGAACCAAACACCCCACTTTGTCACATACAAAGCTTCCATCACCTAGAGTCTCGTCTTTTCCACGAAGGACGTATTGTCGAATCCTCTTTCCTTAATCATGATCATATCCAACCTATGTTTCAAGAAATCGGATTCGATTTCTTGTTTCGGATAAATGATCAAATTTGTCCTCGGTTTGTTCTTGAGTTCTAAAGACAAGTTAAACTCGTACATAACAAGGATCAAACTTTGTCTCTTCAATTCGTAATACAAAACCAAGAAATCTCACTCACTCTTGACCAATTTGCTAACATTCTTGAACTTCCGAACCATGGACAATGTTCCTACACGGAAGGTTGGTCTCTCAAAACCCTCACGAGTCACAAAATTAAGTCCGGTCCTTACAATACCCTCATTCCCACTCCATGTGCGATTAAAGAGCACATTCGTCTTCCTTAAAAATTTCATGGTTTTCTCAATGAAAACGGTGAAATTAAGTTCCGTGAGTCTCATGAGTATGACTTAGATCCACTCAAAGTATGTGTTGATGAAATTCATCCACATCTACGTAGATGGATAGAAGTCATTCATGAAAATGTCTTTTGTCTTCCTCACAACCGTGAGCACCTTCCAGCGTGTTGTGCTCATATGTTGTATTGTCTAGTCACCGAGCAACCCTACAATCTCGTTTACTTTGTGGCAAGGAGAATTGTCGGTATCAGGGGTCGACTAAATAAGGCGATACCCTATGGCATGTTGTTGACTCGTCTATATCGGTTTGTCATGAACTCATTCCCTCACCTCCAAAACAATCAATATCTCCTTGTCAATCCCACCATGGCTCCTCTAACCCAAACCACCTATACCTCTCTATACTGGGAATGTACATCATCTCAAGGGAACCATGATGACGGTTCGGTATCTTGCTATGATGTTTCATCAAGTGATGATGAATCAGGGTGTGCTCAAGTCAATGGAAATACTTTTATTAGGATTTATATATTGATAAATTACATTAGGGATTAATACTCTTTGTCATCTTGCATGCTTGATATTTAATCTATCACCTTGCATGAATTATTTTATGTGATATTTGGATGATAGTTTATTTTGTTTTTATGTTTGCATGCTTATGGATTATCTTAGCAAATTGCATGATAATCTTTATGTGCTAGAAGTAGCTTAATATGGGACACATTAGGAAAATAAATATTTAGTGATTTGAGGCAACAACATTTCCTACAAATAGTCCCCCTAGAAAACTCACCTTAGCTGCCCAGAACTAGCCTGCACAGGAAAATTCGTGACTCCAATGTCACGGTACCGTTAAATTTAACGGTACCGTGTGGTATTTAGTGGTACCGTGCCCTTGTTTGACGAATTTTCACTGTTTCCTCTAGATCCCTGAACCTCAAACCTCAAACCTACAAATTTAGCAAACTCACATACACCCCAAGATTCCCTTCCTACACCATAGGACATTCCCATCACCTTTAATTCAAATTCACCAACTCTTGCCTATATAAGGCTTCACCATTGCAAGCTTATCTTGCACTTCATCTTCAACCTCACACAACTCAATCACCATGTCTTCCACACAAGGATCAACAAACCATATTTCCAAGAAACCTAGAATAACCGTAAGACCACCCACCAAACCTCTCTTTGTTGATCTTACAAAAGATAATGAAGTCATGACACCACCTTCCCAAGCCACTCCCAACTCACCATCTCCACCTAATGCACCTTCCAAAACATCCACTACTTACACAACATCTTCATCATCTCCCTCTCTCAACACTATGCCATCATCCATGGACTACACTCTCTCACCCATAACTCCATTGGATTATGCCATGCCATCCCCATCATCAACTAACTCACCACCACCTCCTTCCCCAATCATGGGACAACCAATCCAACCTCGTCCCTTTGATCTACATAGTGCTAATTTCCTATGTTGCCTCCACAACCGTAACCTCATCTTCTCCTTGAGATATGAGATTCATTTCATGTTTTCCTATGTGGATCATCTCTTGATACCACCACCACCCCCAATCATGTCCCCATCTCCACCACCTCCTAGCCCACAAAACTAAACTTGTTCATGTTTAGTTTTCAACAATAAACCTTTAGGAACCCTCTTGGAAATGAAGCTTGCTTCTAGTCATTAAGAATTTAGGCTTCTTGTTGCTTATTTTTATGTTTGTCATGTAGTCATACCTATGTATGACATTTGTTTTCATGAATGAATGGGCTTTTATGTGGTTGGTTTTCCTTTTTTTTTTTTTTTTTTTTTTTTTTTTTTTTTTTTTTTTTTTTTTTTTTTTTTTATGTTTCACTACTTAGCCTTTTTTTTCCTTTGTGGTAGGATATTTGTCGTAATTGCTACATGATTAGATATTGTATACTTGTCATCTAACTTTGTTTTGTAGCAAGAATCATTGCTCGATTCCTTGGTGTCCTCCAAACGAGGGGGAGTATACATCAAGGGGGAGCCCTTAACAACCTTTTTGCTTCGATAAAATGGGAGAGAAATGGGATGAAACTCATTAAAAAATTGTTAAAATTAATTTTAACTTAAAATGAGTTTATGTTTTGTCATCATCAAAAAGGGGGAGATTGTTGATGAAAATAATGTTCTAAAAAAGTTATTTATATCTTTCTATAACTTCACGTTTTGAGGATGACAAAATGTGAAAACACGTTACGTTAAAATTAACGTAAACAAGTTTTTAGTCGAAAGATCTCATTTCTACACAAATCACTCTAGGTATGAACAAACAAATTTACAACTTGACAAATGATCAAAGAAGTGAATTTGTGTTTAAAACTTCACATTTTTAATGTGACAAAACATTTTTACAAAAATATACTTTACAAGTTATTTTTGTATAATTAAGAAATGTTTTAATGGAAAAATAAGTTCAAATAACATAACAGCTATTTTTCCCCCCAAAATCAGCTCCAAACTTCCCCAAATAAGTTTTCACCAGAAAAGACAAAAAGAGGAGCGTTTTTGTCTGGCACGGTACCA
Source organism: Artemisia tridentata subsp. tridentata (assembly GCA_021014915.2). NCBI lineage: Eukaryota > Viridiplantae > Streptophyta > Magnoliopsida > Asterales > Asteraceae > Artemisia > Artemisia tridentata. The sequence continues at coordinate 163,575,794 of CP139506.1, forward strand.
CTAAATTTAGTGGTACCGTGTGTGATTTAGTGGAGCCGTGCCTTCATAACGGCCAGATTTTTTCTGCCTATAAATACCAGCCCACTTCACAGTTTTTGGGCATCCTTTTTCACACAGAACTTTCTGAGTTCAATACCCTTATCACATTTTCTCTTCTTGATCATTTAGTTTAGTTTCATGTAGTTGTAGTTAGAGCACTTGTAACATTTGTTACACACTTGTTGTATCCTTGTATACATCAAGATCATTTTTCTTTTGAGAGTGTGTGAGAGAAGATCATTGTGATCTTATAGAGATATTGAATATCTCTTGTAGTTTGTGAGCTAGTGTGTTGATCAAGATTGATCAAGGGTAGATCGGGTAGATCGAGTCTAGTGTGTTGATTGTGTGAAGTAGAAAGGATCAAGTGGATCGTGGTAGATTGGTGCTAGCTAAGATTAGCACTCGACATCTAGCTTAGTGTAGGAAATAGGATAAGCGACGTTGTACGGTTTTCTCCGCCTGAAGGGAGGTTTGTTGACATAGTGCTTGAAACTCTCGAGTGTGGTACTCGGGGAGTGGAGTAGGGCGAAGAAGAGCTTCGTGACCAAACCACTATAAATATTTGTGTCCCGGTTTGATCTTTCCATCTCTTCTCTTTACTTTCATTATTCATGCTAGTTAGTTTAGTGTAGTGTTCATATTGGTGTTGATTGATTGCACATAAGATTCGAATCAAAGTTTTTCAAAAGTAAATTTTTAAGAAGATTTAAAAACCGGTGAAATTATTCAACCCCCCCCCCTTCTAGTTTTCCACAAAGACAATCCAATCACCTAGCAAATTCAATAAGAAGAAAGCTAAAACTAGTTGGACATGGCAACGTTGGTTACAAAGAAAACCTAGTTTTACATGGCTACCTAAGGTTATTAATAACTGTGTTACTAACCCAATGGGTTCCACCGTTACCATCACTCCATCTTCGTCGGCTTCGTGTGATGCAGGTGGTTCAAATTGTTCTATGGATTGTTGATAGCGGATGTTCCCGACATATGACAGGCAATCTTAAACTTTTAGTAAACTTTGTTGCAAAGTTCATCGGTACTGTCAGATTCGGGAATGATCATTTCGCTGCTATTATGGGCTATGGAGATTATGTCAATGGCAACATCGAAATTAATCATGTATATTATGTCGAAGGCCTTGGTCACAACCTTTTCTCAGTCGGTCAATTTTGTGATGGGGATTTGGAAGTCGCATTTCGGGAGAAAACTTGTTTCGTTCGTGATTTACAAGGAAATGATCTAATGTTGGGCAAACGTGGAACTAGTCTTTACACCATCTCAATGTCTAATATGACCGCTTCTTCTCCTATATGTCTACTCTCTAAAGCACATTCGACAAAATCCTGGTTATGGCACAAATGACTGTCTCATCTGAATTTCAAAACCATGACTGAACTTGCACGTCACAAACTAGTTGATGGTCTTTCAAGGTTTCGATATGAAAAAGATCACTTATGTCTATCCTGTGAACAAGGAAAAAGTATTCGTGCACATTTCCCTTCAAAAACAGAACACAGTACTGATCACGTTCTTCAACTACTTCACATGGATCTGTGTGGCCCTATGCGTGTTCAAACGATCAACGGTAAACACTACATTTTGGTAATTGTCGATGACTTCTCCAGATGGACTTGGGTCTACTTTCACCGAAGCAAATATCAAGCTCCTTCAATGATCATCACCTTTCTCACTAAAATTCAAGTTCAGCTTCGTAATACGGTCACAAAAGTCAGAGCAGACAATGGCACTGAATTCAAGAATCAAACTCTTCGAGATTATTTTGAGAAAGTGGGAATTGATCATCAAACATCTATTGCAAGAAGTCCATAATAGAATGGGGTTGTCGAAAGACGCAACAGGACGTTAGTGGAAGCTGTAAGAACAATGTTAATCAACGCTCAATTACCAGATTACCTATGGGTAGAAGCTCTGTCAACTACATGTTACACTCAAAACCATTGCATGATCACCAAACGGCTTCACAAAACTCCTTATGAGATTGATCACAACCGAAAACCGAATATAAATTACTTTCATGTGTTTGGTGCCCTTTGTTACCCAAATAATGATCGTGATGATTTTGGAAAACTAAAAGCCAAAGCTGACATTGGTATCTTCATTGGATATTGTGAGAACTCCAAAGGTTTTCGAATCTGGAATCGTCGTACTAGAGAAATTCATCAGATTATTCATGCTAATTTCGATGAGCTTACAGAGATGGCTTCTGAGCAAAACAGCTTAGGACCCGCAAATAACCGTCTAAATTTTACAGATCAATCAGCTGCACCACTTTCCCTCAACCGTAAGGAATTGGAAACCTTGTTTGCTCCACTGTTCGATGATTCTTTTGCAAGTCGTGCACCAGATGTATCTACAAGTTCCGCTGCTCAACCTGATAACAATCCTATACCTGATACACCTACTACAACAACAACAGTTGCTGCAGATGCACCTCCAACTGAATCTCCATCAACAGAAGAACAAACCGCTTCCAACACTGAGAATGCAGCTGAAGATCTACAACAACAAGAAGTACCCGCACCTGCAAATTATGACGGAAATGCATTTTTTAATCCATTTGCTTCGGCTCCAACCTTTCCCGATATTGCTAAGTCGTCTACACGCAACTTAGATCCGTCTAATATGCACAATCTTTTTCAACATTACCCTTCAACACACAAATGGACAAATGATCATCCCTTAGTAAATGTGATTGGTAATCCAAATAATCCAGTCATGACACAACAAAGACTTCACACGGATGGTGAAACATGCATTTATGCACTTACCATCTGTCAAGTAGAACCAAAGAACATTAAAGAAGCCATGACTTATGATAATTGGATTGAATCAATGCAAGAAGAACTCAATCAATTCAAACGTCTTGAAGTCTGGGAATTGGTAGAAAGAGCCGATGGAGTCTATGTTTTCGGACTTAAATGGATTTGGAAAAACAAACTTGATGCTGATGGAACAGTTATTCGTAACAAATCACGTCTGGTTTCCAAAGGCTTCAGCCAAGAAGAAGGCATTGACTTTGAAGAATCCATCGCACCAGTGGCTAGACTTGAAGCTGTCCGCATGTTTCTGGCGTATGCTGCCCACAAGAACATCACCGTTTATCAAAAGGACGTGAAAACTGCATTTCTGAATGGGCAACTCCGTGAAGAAGTGTATGTCACACAACCAGAGGGCTTCATCGATCCAGATCATCCTAATCCTGTGTATAGACTCAAGAAAGCCCTTTATGGCCTTAAACAAGCCCCGAGGGCATGGTACGACAAATTGTCCGCATTCTTACTTGCTAATCACTTTACCAAAGGATCCGTTGATCCCACACTGTTTATTCAAAAACACGGGGAGGACATCTTAATTGTTCAAATTTATGTTGATGACATTATTTTTGGTTCAACACATAAAAAGTACTCAAATGCTTTTGCAAAACTAATGAAACAAAATTTTGAGATGTCTATGATGGGTGAACTTACGTTCTTCTTACGACTTCAAGTTCATCAATCCCCCCGTGGTATTTTTCTAAATCAATCCAAGTATGCTCTTGAGATTTTAAAGGAACATGGCTGATTGCGTGGTTTTGCAACCTTACAACAGGTTTTACCTCTCAAGGGATCTTGAGAAGTTTGCAATCCCCACCAGGCAGTGTACCTGACCGTTGTAGTATAGTGAAGTGGCAAGTACCGGGGATTGATCGTTCAACTCAAAGAATAGTGTTCGTTAGGATTGAAATTAATCTAACTAGGTCTAAAGGTGAGGGATGATTCTTTTTGTATTTTTATATTTTATGGAAAGCAAGTAAAAATCTCTGGTTTTGGAAGAAGGGGCGGAATTAGTTGCTAATCAACTAATCCAAAAGCTACTAATTAAACTAATATGCAAGAAAAGTAAACTAGGGTTCTACAAGGGAAATGAAGCATGTCTACCTATGATATGTTACTCCTTGCTAGCTATCCAATTCTACCTATTGAATTGTCACACCTTGTTTTAATTGACGGGTTGTATTCCTTAATACCAATCGTGGGGTGGCGTACGTACTTCCCCAACTCTATAAGCTCCTACTTCACTCCTATGTCGAGCCGGCTAAGAAGCTCCTAACATGGGATCACTAGAATTCGCTCATGCATTAAATACAACCAAATAAACCTAGTACACATTGGTTCATGTTTCTTAAGACGTTCAAGCAGGTTACCGTATAGGAGGTTAGCCAGTTTTCTTAAGCCTAACATCGATATCACCCAATCAAACAAGAGACAATAGGAAACAAGAATTATAAACTAAACCAACTAGATCTATTGAAGTTGTCACGCCCTAATTGATGGAGATGGACACACACATCAACAAGAAATCAATAAGATCTAATTAGTTATACACAAGTTTCACACAATCATAAGTAGACACAAGGTGATTTAGCCAAGCATAATTAATGAAGAGCAATCAACAATAATCATAATTGAAGATATAACATAAGATTGAATCGATAAACAAACCATTACAAGATGTTTATGGCATGATTAGGACCCTCTAAGTTGCTGGAAAAATACCTACCTAAACCCTAGAATCGGACTTAGGGTTTAGGGCTTCCAAATAATGAAGTTATGATGTTGTATTTATAGGCAGTTTGCTGTCCGAGGGGTTCTGACGGCGTCAGCCTTAACAAGTGACGCCGTCACATCCAATTTTTCACCAAATTGTAGATCTTTTCGTCCCGATCGCGTGGCCTTTTGAATCACCTAAATCCGAGTTCGTATGAGGATTTTATGGCCAAAACAGTAACAGCTACCGCGCTCGCAAGTTGTGACTAGATAACACGTGATGGCCTTCTTGACGCCGTCTCCCTTTAAACCTCCAAAATCCGTTCTGGCCTATCAGAAGCTGACGCCTTCAGAATATAGGCATGACGCCGTCCCTCTTTAAATTAAGCCGTGACGACCTTGATCACTCCAAAGGGTGACGCCGTCAGAATTCCCATGCAAATTTCTCTGGCTTATCATGAGTAAATTTCACATCCACCACTTTTGCCAAGCCATGACGCCGTCTGGAGTAAATCCTGACGCCGTCAAAGGTAACTTTTTAGCCGATTTTGAGACTTTGTCGTTTTCTTCACTTTATGCTCCAAAAACGTCCAAAATGCTTCCTTTTCCAGATTTCTTCTCAAAAGTACCTAAAATGACAAATGGAACGATTTAGGGCAATATTTGATCAAATAAATACGATTTAGGGCTTAAATGACCCCTTAAAAGCGGTACACTTTTCGCTTCATCAAATACCCTTACACTTGAGATTTGCTTGTCCTCAAGCAAATGCGCTTTTATTCTAATCAAAATACAAGTTAGGGGTCATTTAATGCAAACATAAAAGTAATTACAACAAATAATCGTTCCACTTCAATCATAATAAGCACGGAGATTATAAACTAGCACCTCACAAGTAGTGTTTAGATACTCACATCTCTCAAGTGTCATCAAAATAAATCTCATAAATGAAAACGGATAATATCTCTCACTACCTGTCATAGCAAATAGATTACCATAGGCTTGGGAAAGGATCGAAAACCTCCTCCACTAGGCGTAAGCACCTAAGATAAACTATCAAAGAGGGCTTTTACATGGGTTATAACGTTAGGTGTAGGGAAAAGGAAAACACGGTTTCGTTGGATAAAGGATATTTTACTGGTGGCGAGTTAAAGATCTTGATCAATTACATGTACTATACAATGTTGCTAAGCCAAGACTCGACTCCATCTTAAGCTAGAAACAAAATAACAAAATAAAAAAAACATAAAAATAAACATAAAATGAAACGGGATGGTAGTCCGTATGTTTTTTTTTTTCTTTTTCTCATTTTTTTTGTATTTTTCTTGATTTTTTCGAATTTTTTTTTTTTTTTTTTTTTTTTTTTTTTTTTTCATACACTCTTGCCCTACCATCCAAAATAATACATCATAGGGGCGTTGCATTCCTCTTAAACTTGAACTTTTACATAACTTTACAAATTACTATTCTAACGACTCGAATTAAGATAATCAAAACACTTGGAGTACTTTTAAAATATTTAGCACATATGGGGGTAATAAATGATGTTCTTCCCCATTACTCCATTACACTAGTACTTTACCCATGAGTCCCAATCGTCCCAAAACAATATGTACAAGGATATGACTCGACTTAGCAACCATGTAATCAACTAGATAATTAACTTGGGTTTAAACAAATGTTGTCACAATAATGCACTAAAAATGAGTGCATACAAGGTAGGCTAAGGCGATTTGGGTGTACATTTTAGTGGGGTGTAACAAATTCTTCCTTTAAGTAAAATGCTTAAAGGTCGAAACGAAAAGATAGGCTCTGAGGGGTGTACTAGGGGTATCGTGTACTAAAAATGAGTACAACGCAAAGGGTGTGGGAGAATTACTTGACCAATGTAGCCAATGTAATTATAACAAAAACACAGGTGTAAAACAATGGGTTAATCATAATGCCTCTTATCATGTAGTAAATCTAACTACACGAATGTAGTCTCACTTGTGGCCTCGGAATGGTCCTAACGCAAGTTCTAGAATCTAAGTGCTACCGGTACACACATCATAGCATAAATGCTTTTCCTACCAATTCTAGGGGCGAACCTCACATATTTGGGGGTGGAAAATTTTTTAGTGGTACGGTTTTGTGCTAGTCATATAACTCCTATCCGTGAGACGCTCATTAAGATCAAAGTTTCACTCCTAAATGTTGTAAAAAATTTTAAATTTGGCACTAAAATTACCCTAACAGGTATTTATCTCAGTTTTATTACACATCTACTATTAAACAAACAAAAATCAAGCGCAATAGCATTCTCTAATCGTACTTTTACCCCCCTTACACTTAAGATGAACATTGTCCCCAATGTTCAAATAACAAGATGTAAAAGAAAAAAGCAAAAGAATGAAATCAAATACTCCCCTGATTCGTTCGATGGATAAAGAGGTAACATGGTTAGATCTTCTTCCAAGGTAATGTAGAAGCTTCAAGACTAATGCATCGCCAAAAGCTTGATTCCACATACATCTCCTTGTCCAAAATAACCTGTTAATCCTGAGAAAACAAACAAGAAAAACCAAAGCATCAAACCGAACAAAGATAACTCACAACTAGGTGTAATTCCAGACTTAGAAATAAAACAATTAAAGATATAATGCTTGCGGAATGAATGTTTTGCAGATTCCTGGAGTTTATAAGTTAGAGATTTAATAAAAACTTTTTATGATTCCGGTAGAAAAACAAAACTTTCAAAAATTTCAGAAAATTAAAACCTGACGCCGTCAGGTTGTAAGGCCTGACGCCGTCAGAAATGATCTGACAGAATTCTCATGTTAAGTTTCCGGAAAATTTCTGGAAAAACCTATACCTTACTTCCTGGAATTCCTGCAAAACTTCATTATGACTCGATACAAGCATTTGACTCAAACAAATACTAATATGCATGCTTATATCTCATTGTTATCGTTCATGTTCAATCTTGTTCTTAAAAACAAATTTGGATTTCCCTTACACTTATCTTTTGCAAAATACCTTTATATGTAGTTAAGACGAAGTTAAAAACAAAATAAAGCATTTTCACAATTTATATTTGAGACATGAACAGTAAACAAAAAGAATAAGAAATGCATACGGAAACAAATAAAATTAAATAAACAAACAATCAAACAAATAAAGCAAATAAAGCTTGGGTTGCCTCCCAATAAGCGCTTGTTTTTGTTCGAGTCACGAGCCTGACTCTACCCTTATTTAACAAAAATAGGGGAGGTTTTCCCTACACTTAGGATTAAGTGCGGGTGAAAGTAGCGATACACACCCTTAGGGTGTGAATATGCCACGTGAGGTGAAGGGGGTGAGTGAATGGCTTCCTTCATCCTAAAACTACCCGGATAATATTGGTTGATGGGTGGGTCGGTTCCTCTTTTTTCTCCTAGATGTAAATCTAAGGATGAAAAGTTGTGTAAAGGTTGAGGTTCCAATTCATCAACACTAGGAAATTCCCTAGAACTATGAGTAAGGTCATCACTAAAAGTGTGCAAACCTATATCCTCTAGTTGTGCTTGGTCCAAGGGTTCTACCTCCATCGGGATTCCTAAAGTCTCTTCTACTTCTTCCGGGTAAGTCACGGGCGGTGTGGGTGCCTCAAATGATGGTTGAGTATTTTGTGGGCTTATGGTGTTTACCTCATCATTCCACGTGTCAAGATCACCTATATCCTCGTCAATTATTTTCTTAGGTAGTGATAATAACAAACCTAGTGCTTCATCCAACTTATGGTTTATTGATACGGCTCTATCCACAATTCCTTGGCAAACTAGGTCGCTTTTCCTATTAGCCTCACTAAAACAAGATCCTAAACATGGAGGTTGTTCATAAGAATCTATCCTAGGTGAAGGCTCATATGATTCATAAGTGTCTCTAAATGAGGTATTTTGAACTTCTTGGTGTTCTAGCCACTCAACCATATCTTGCAATCTTAGAAATCTAAGTGAAAAGTCCATTTGAAGCAAATTACAAACAAAATCACAAAGAAAAGATAGACTACGAGAAAGCTACAAAATAAAAAGAAAATATCTCACTTGATAGGAATCTTGTGAGTAGACCTAATAAAAATAAAATTTCAACCTAAGCAATAACTACTCCCCGGCAGCGGCGCCAAAAACTTGATTGCGTGGTTTTGCAACCTTACAACAGGTTTTACCTCTCAAGGGATCTTGAGAAGTTTGCAATCCCCACCAGGCAGTGTACCTGACCGTTGTAGTATAGTGAAGTGGCAAGTACCGGGGATTGATCGTTCAACTCAAAGAATAGTGTTCGTTAGGATTGAAATTAATCTAACTAGGTCTAAAGGTGAGGGATGATTCTTTTTGTATTTTTATATTTTATGGAAAGCAAGTAAAAATCTCTGGTTTTGGAAGAAGGGGCGGAATTAGTTGCTAATCAACTAACCCAAAAGCTACTAATTAAACTAATATGCAAGAAAAGTAAACTAGGGTTCTACAAGGGAAATGAAGCATGTCTACCTATGATATGTTACTCCTTGCTAGCTATCCAATTCTACCTATTGAATTGTCACACCTTGTTTTAATTGACGGGTTGTATTCCTTAATACCAATCGTGGGGTGGCGTACGTACTTCCCCAACTCTATAAGCTCCTACTTCACTCCTATGTCGAGCCGGCTAAGAAGCTCCTAACATGGGATCACTAGAATTCGCTCATGCATTAAATACAACCAAATAAACCTAGTACACATTGGTTCATGTTTCTTAAGACGTTCAAGCAGGTTACCGTATAGGAGGTTAGCCAGTTTTCTTAAGCCTAACATCGATATCACCCAATCAAACAAGAGACAATAGGAAACAAGAATTATAAACTAAACCAACTAGATCTATTGAAGTTGTCACGCCCTAATTGATGGAGATGGACACACACATCAACAAGAAATCAATAAGATCTAATTAGTTATACACAAGTTTCACACAATCATAAGTAGACACAAGGTGATTTAGCCAAGCATAATTAATGAAGAGCAATCAACAATAATCATAATTGAAGATATAACATAAGATTGAATCGATAAACAAACCATTACAAGATGTTTATGGCATGATTAGGACCCTCTAAGTTGCTGGAAAAAACACCTACCTAAACCCTAGAATCGGACTTAGGGTTTAGGGCTTCCAAATAATGAAGTTATGATGTTGTATTTATAGGCAGTTTGCTGTCCGAGGGGTTCTGACGGCGTCAGCCTTAACAAGTGACGCCGTCACATCCAATTTTTCACCAAATTGTAGATCTTTTCGTCCCGATCGCGTGGCCTTTTGAATCACCTAAATCCGAGTTCGTATGAGGATTTTATGGCCAAAACAGTAACAGCTACCGCGCTCGCAAGTTGTGACTAGATAACACGTGATGGCCTTCTTGACGCCGTCTCCCTTTAAACCTCCAAAATCCGTTCTGGCCTATCAGAAGCTGACGCCGTCAGAATATAGGCATGACGCCGTCCCTCTTTAAATTAAGCCGTGACGACCTTGATCACTCCAAAGGGTGACGCCGTCAGAATTCCCATGCAAATTTCTCTGGCTTATCATGAGTAAATTTCACATCCACCACTTTTGCCAAGCCATGACGCCGTCTGGAGTAAATCCTGACGCCGTCAAAGGTAACTTTTTAGCCGATTTTGAGACTTTGTCGTTTTCTTCACTTTATGCTCCAAAAACGTCCAAAATGCTTCCTTTTCCAGATTTCTTCTCAAAAGTACCTAAAATGACAAATGGAACGATTTAGGGCAATATTTGATCAAATAAATACGATTTAGGGCTTAAATGACCCCTTAAAAGCGGTACACTTTTCGCTTCATCAATGGCATGACAAGTTGTGACACTTATAACACACCTATGTCTGCATCATCCCCGAAGCTGGATGCTGATTTACATGGTATACCAGTTGATCCTACGAAATACCGTAGTATGATTGGGTCCCTCATGTATCTAACAGCCAGCAGACCAAATATAGTTTCTGTTGTATACCTATGCTCCCGTTATCAGTCTCGACCAACTGAAAGACACATCTCTGAGGTTAAAAGAATCCTTCGATACATAAAGGGAACCATCCATTTGGGGATTTGGTATCTGAAGGATTCTGGTTTTGAACTAATCGCTTTTTTAGATGCTGATCATGCAGGATGTTTAGATACATGTAAAAGTACATCTGGGGGAGTGTAGTTTCTAGGAGACAAACTTGTATCTTGGCAGTCAAAGAAGCAGGATTGCACCTCATTGTCATCTATAGAATCCGAATATGTAGCCATGTCATCATGTTGTGCTCAAGTCATTATGGACTATGGTTACATTTTCAACAAGATTCCCATGTACTGCGACTCCAAGAGTGCCATTGCCATCTCGTGCAACACGGTTCAACATTCGAAGTCCAAACATATCGCACTTCGATATCATTTCATCAAAGAGCATGTTGAATAGGGTACTATTGAATTATATTTTGTGGGTACTGAATACCAATTAGCGGACTTATTCACCAAAGCCTTGCCCCATGCAAGATTTGTGGAATTAGTTCACCAAATTGGTATGCGGTGTTTGACTCCAGATGATTTAAACAACTTTCTTAAACACAATTAAGAAAGTCAAACACCAAAACCTTCTTTGTAAAATATTTTATCAAAAACACAAAAATATTTTCCACTTTTATTCTTAAAAAAAAAATAAAAAACAAACAACAACAACAACAATTTTCATCTCTTTTCAGTGTGCAAAATTCAAAACAAATCAAAATATGTTCTTGCTATTCACATTTAATCAAATTTTGATCACGAACATATTTTGAGGGGGAGAATTTTTATAACTTTGGCACACTCTTATCAAAATCTTCATCATTAACAAAAATCTTCATCGTGCAACATCTCCGTGATCTCTTGAACCAAAAATGTGACAAATTTTTAAAAGTATTTGTTAGTTTAAGGGGGAGAAATTTAAATTACAAAAGTTTACAAACATTTGGACCAAGGATATAATAACAACAAACTTCAAGGACTGTTGTTGTCAATTGTCAAAAATTGTAACACAAGGACTGTGTTTGATGGGAAATACGAGTTAAGGGGCTATACTTGACAAAATTTCAAATTACTCCCTATATAAGCAACTAACTCAGCATTTTTTAAAACCACACAAACTCAAAACCATAACAACTTACCGCCATTTTTACTCTTTCATCCAAGCTTTTTAATCTTCCTTAATTTCACGATTGTAAGTGTTATACTAATTCATTTATGCATGATTAACACTCGCCTAAATTTTTTGAATCATTTCTGTGGGTAAATTGTTCAATCGGTGAATTAGGTTTTAAGGCATAAATTTGGGCGTTTCTTATGTGTTAGGTTTTAGTCTAATTAAATTAGTTCTTTAGCTTAACATCATAATTAGGATTGCTCTATTGCTTGTTAATTCGTATTTCAAACATCAGTGAATGAAAAGTTGAATGTTTTAGGGTTTAAGTGGTCGTATGCATTGCTGCTACTTCTGAGAGTATTATGTTTGTGGTTTGAGTAGTTAGAATTGCTTATATATATCCCTTAGACATGCGCCATAAGCCTTGTAACCTAAATCAATCACATGTTCTAAGTCTAAGAAATTCATATTGCATAATAATCTTTGGTGGCCAATGTGTTTGTTTGCTTAGATTTCTGGGTACTAGGACTTGTTTAGAATGTGTTTAGGAAGGTATTTGATGATTGCATGGTCCCTGAATCAGTCTAATATAAAATTTTATTAAGTACGAAATTCTTCGAGTAAGGAAGAATTTCTTCGACTAAGGATGAATGTCTTCGAGTTAGAAGAAATATTTTCCTTACTTAGAAAATTTTATGAAATTCTTCGAGTAAGAGATTAATTTCTTCTACTTAGAAAAGTTTTATAAAATCCTTCGAGTAAGAAAAATATCTTTGACTTAGAAAGTTTTCTTACATTCTTCAAGTAAGCAAAATTTCTTCGACTAAGAATGTTTTCTTACAATCTTCGAGTAAGCAATATTTCTTCGACTAAGAAATTTTTCTTAAACTCTTCGAGTAAGGAAAATTTCTTCGACTAAAATTTTTTTATTAAACTCTTCGAGTAAGGAAATATTCTTCGACTAAGAAATTTTTATCAAATTCTTCGAGCAAGTATGCAGATTCTTCTAGTAATGATTTTATGCAGTTTCTCCGAGTTAGGAGGGTTTCAAAATTTCCGAGTAAGGAAAATGGTTATCTCCAAGTAAGGGCTGTTCTTTTCAAAAAATTTCCTAAATCCTTCGAGTAAGGATATTTTTCACTCTTTCTTCGAGTAAGACCATATTTTCCTTCGAGTAAGCTAATTTTTCAGACTTGTAAAATTTTTTCCAATATAGAAATGTGTCAAGTTGAACAATTGTGTTTGCTCTGATATGGTTGTTTGTCTATTGTGTTCCTATTATTAATGATCATCCTATCACTTAGGTACATATCATGTAATAAATGACTTACACTAACACTAATATACAATTTCCATTGTGTTTCTTTGTTGGTGTTTGTACTACTCAGGTTCACAATGTCTCAAGGATCCATTACAAGGAATGAATTGATACCCGAAGGAGATGAAAGAAAGATTGGAGAATCAAACTATAGGGTAAATTTGGACACATTACCATGCCACCTTTCCTGTCAGATCATGGTGAAAATTCTAAAGAAACACTTTTGCAGACATGTTCTGACAAGATCCGCTACAGTTCCAGAAGTCTACCTTAATCAGTTTTGGCACTCTCTATTCATCAGTCAGGACACCAAGACCATGGAAGTCACCCTGGACACTAAGAGGATCAAGTTCGATGTTTATCTTCTTCGCAACGTTCTTGGGCTTCCTCTAACTGTCTTTGGCAAGTACACACAGTTTCTGGATGATCCAACTTTTGAACGTATAGTCAAGTCCTTAAAACACCTTGCCTATGACGATTCATTTGAAGAGATCACATCACATTCAAAAGTGGACAAATGATCATCCCTTAGTAAATGTGATTGGTAATCCAAATAATCCAGTCATGACACAACAAAGACTTCACACGGATGGTGAAACATGCATTTATGCACTTACCATCTGTCAAGTAGAACCAAAGAACATTAAAGAAGCCATGACTTATGATAATTGGATTGAATCAATGCAAGAAGAACTCAATCAATTCAAACGTCTTGAAGTCTGGGAATTGGTAGAAAGAGCCGATGGAGTCTATGTTTTCGGACTTAAATGGATTTGGAAAAACAAACTTGATGCTGATGGAACAGTTATTCGTAACAAATCACGTCTGGTTTCCAAAGGCTTCAGCCAAGAAGAAGGCATTGACTTTGAAGAATCCATCGCACCAGTGGCTAGACTTGAAGCTGTCCGCATGTTTCTGGCGTATGCTGCCCACAAGAACATCACCGTTTATCAAAAGGACGTGAAAACTGCATTTCTGAATGGGCAACTCCGTGAAGAAGTGTATGTCACACAACCAGAGGGCTTCATCGATCCAGATCATCCTAATCCTGTGTATAGACTCAAGAAAGCCCTTTATGGCCTTAAACAAGCCCCGAGGGCATGGTAAGACAAATTGTCCGCATTCTTACTTGCTAATCACTTTACCAAAGGATCCGTTGATCCCACACTGTTTATTCAAAAACACGGGGAGGACATCTTAATTGTTCAAATTTATGTTGATGACATTATTTTTGGTTCAACACATAAAAAGTACTCAAATGCTTTTGCAAAACTAATGAAACAAAATTTTGAGATGTCTATGATGGGTGAACTTACGTTCTTCTTACGACTTCAAGTTCATCAATCCCCCCGTGGTATTTTTCTAAATCAGTCCAAGTATGCTCTTGAGATTTTAAAGGAACATGGAATGACAAGTTGTGACACTTATAACACACCTATGTCTACATCATCCCTGAAGCTGGATGCTGATTTACATGGTACACCAATTGATCCTACGAAATACCATAGTATGATTGGGTCCCTCATGTATCTAACAGCCAGCAGACCAAATATAGTTTTTGTTGTATACCTATGCTCCCGTTATCAGTCTCGACCAACTGAAAGACACCTCTCTGAGGTTAAAAAATCCTTCGATACATAAAGGGAACCATCCATTTGGGGATCTGGTATCCGAAGGATTCTGGTTTTGAACTAATCACTTTTTTAGATGCTGATCATGCAGGATGTTTAGATACATGTAAAAGTACATCTGGGGGAGTGTAGTTTCTAGGAGACAAACTTGTATCTTGGCAGTCAAAGAAGCAGGATTGCACCTCATTGTCATCTACAGAATCCGAATATGTAGCCATGTCATCATGTTGTGCTCAAGTCATTATGGACTATGGTTACATTTCAACAAGATTCCCATGTACTGCGACTCCAAGAGTGCCATTGCCATCTCATGCAACACGGTTCAACATTCGAAGTCCAAACATATCGCACTTCGATATCATTTCATCAAAGAGCATGTTGAACAGGGTACTATTGAATTATATTTTGTGGGTACTGAATACCAATTAGCGGACTTATTCACCAAAGCCTTGCCCCATGCAAGATTTGTGGAATTAGTTCACCAAATTGGTATGCGGTGTTTGACTCCAGATGATTTAAACAACTTTCTTAAACACAATTAAGAAAGTCAAACACTAAAACCTTCTTTGTAAAATATTTTATCAAAAACACACAAATATTTTCCACTTTTATTCTTAAAAAAAAAAAAAAAAACCAACAACAACAACAACAATTTTCATCTCTTTTCAGTGTGCAAAATTCAAAACAAATCAAAATATGTTCTTGCTATTCACATTTAATCAAATTTTGATCACGAACATATTTTGAGGGGGAGAATTTTTATAACTTTGGCACACTCTTATCAAAATCTTCATCATTAACAAAAATCTTCATCGTGCAACATCTCCGTGATCTCTTGAACCAAAAATGTGACAAATTTTTAAAAGTATTTGTTAGTTTAAGGGGGAGAAATTTAAATTACAAAAGTTTACAAACATTTGGACCAAGGATATAATAACAACAAACTTCAAGGACTGTTGTTGTCAATTGTCAAAAATTGTAACACAAGGACTGTGTTTGATGGGAAATACGAGTTAAGGGACTATACTTGACAAAATTTCAAATTACTCCCTATATAAGCAACTAACTCAGCATTTTTTAAAACCACACAAACTCAAAACCATAACAACTTACCGCCATTTTTACTCTTTCATCCAAGCTTTTTAATCTTCCTTAATTTCACGATTGTAAGTGTTATACTAATTCATTTATGCATGATTAACACTCGCCTAAATTTTTTGAATCATTTCTGTGGGTAAATTGTTCAATCGGTGAATTAGGTTTTAAGGCATAAATTTGGGCGTTTCTTATGTGTTAGGTTTTAGTCTAATTAAATTAGTTCTTTAGCTTAACATCATAATTAGGATTGCTCTATTGCTTGTTAATTCGTATTTCAAACATCAGTGAATGAAAAGTTGAATGTTTTAGGGTTTAAGTGATCGTATGCATTGCTGCTACTTCTGAGAGTATTATGTTTGTGGTTTGAGTAGTTAGAATTGCTTATATATATCCCTTAGACATGCGCCATAAGCCTTGTAACCTAAATCAATCACATGTTCTAAGTCTAAGAAATTCATATTGCATAATAATCTTTGGTGGCCAATGTGTTTGTTTGCTTAGATTTCTGGGTACTAGGACTTGTTTAGAATGTGTTTAGGAAGGTATTTGATGATTGCATGGTCCCTGAATCAGTCTAATATAAAATTTTATTACGTAAGAAATTCTTCGAGTAAGGAAGAATTTCTTCGACTAAGGATGAATGTCTTCGAGTTAGAAGAAATATTTTCCTTACTTAGAAAATTTTATGAAATTCTTCGAGTAAGAGATTAATTTCTTCTACTTAGAAAAGTTTTATAAAATCCTTCGAGTAAGAAAAATATCTTTGACTTAGAAAGTTTTCTTACATTCTTCAAGTAAGCAAAATTTCTTCGACTAAGAATGTTTTCTTACAATCTTCGAGTAAGCAATATTTCTTCGACTAAGAAATTTTTCTTAAACTCTTCGAGTAAGGAAAATTTCTTCGACTGAAGTTTTTTTATTAAACTCTTCGAGTAAGGAAATATTCTTCGACTAAGAAATTTTTATCAAATTCTTCGAGCAAGTATGCAGATTCTTCTAGTAATGATTTTATGCAGTTTCTCCGAGTTAGGAGGGTTTCAAAATTTCCGAGTAAGGAAAATGGTTATCTCCAAGTAAGGGCTGTTCTTTTCAAAAAATTTCCTAAATCCTTCGAGTAAGGATATTTTTCACTCTTTCTTCGAGTAAGACCATATTTTCCTTCGAGTAAGCTAATTTTTCAGACTTGTAAAATCTTTTCCAATATAGAAATGTGTCAAGTTGAACAATTGTGTTTGCTCTTATATGGTTGTTTGTCTATTGTGTTCCTATTATTCATGATCATCATATCACTTAGGTACAGATCATGTAATAAATGACTTACACTAACACAAATATACAATTTCCATTGTGTTTCTTTGTTAGTGTTTGTACTACTCAGGTTCACAATGTCTCAAGGATCCATTGCAAGGAATGAATTGATACCCGAAGGAGATGAAAGAAAGATTGGAGAATCAAACTACAGGGTAGATTTGGAGACATTACCATGCCACCCTTCCTGTCAGATCATGGTGGAAATTCTGAAGAAACACTTTTGCAGACATGTTCTGACAAGATCCGCTACAATTCCAGAAGTCTACCTTAATCAGTTCTGGCACTCTCTATTCATCAGTCAGGACACCAAGACCATGGAAGTCACCCTGGACACTAAGAGGATCAAGTTCTATGTTTATCTTCTTCGCAACGTTCTTGGGCTTCCTCTAACTGTCTTTGGCAAGTACACACAGTTTCTGGATGATCCAACTTTTGAACGTATAGTCAAGTCCTTAAAACACCTTGCCTATGACGATTCATTTGAAGAGATCACATCACATTCAAAAGTGGACAAAAGATACATTCCTCAACCGTGGTTGACTATGTACACCATTCTAAGTCATTGCATCACGGGAAAGGAAACGGGTCATGAGCACCCCAGACTTGAACATCTGCAGTTCTTCTGGGGAGTCATCAACTTGGCCCATCTTGATTATGCCAAGTATATTTGGACTGACATGATTTATCAAGCTCGACAATTTGGCCACAAGAAGGGCTACAAGATTCCCTTCCCTCGCTTCACCAAACTCCTCATAGCCCACTTCATGGAACGAGATCAAGACATTGACAAATGCCCAACTGAAAAGTCTCATACTGTACAAATGGACCATGTTCTTTCTCGCGTGAAATTTCATACCACCAACACCACCAAACAAGGTCTTAGAATTCCAGACGCATTAATTACAGAGACGGTGAGAGCAATTGAAGCATATGAAAGGTATGATGAAGCAGAGAAAGCAAGATCAGTGGGGATAAAAGTGAAGGGAACAACTGGGACAAGAGGAAGAGGTAGAGGAATTAAAGCCGGTACTACAAGAACAAAGAAGGTTTCTCGAGCTACTAAGAGGAAACCAATGCTCAAAGATGAATCTACAGAAGAAGAAGAAGAAGAAGAAGAAGAAGTGGAACCGAGCTTGAGGGAAGAAAGGAAAAGAATCGTGCAGATTAAGAAAGAAAAACATAATGAAGGTCTGGGAAAAGGCAAAGGCAAATCACTAATGCTTCAAGACAAACCCGATGACACCCTACAACCACCAAAGACTAAAGAAGAGGAAATTGCACAACTCAGGCAAGCCCTACAAGAAAACAAAACAAAGTATATGGTTGATCTTGCGAAACTCAAGCAAAAGAAGAAAGGTGAAGGGTCCGGATCAAAGGTTAGTGAAGATGAAGCCTGGTCTAAGTCTGATGATGAAACAGAAGCAACATTGTCTAAATCAAAAAGTGCTTCACTAAGTGAATCTGAGGGTGAATTTGAAGAATCAGACCAACTTATTCACACACCCTCAAAATCTAATACAGACAACATAGATGAGGAAAAGAAGGAAGATGATGAAGATAAGGAAAAAGATGGTGAAAGTGATGACGAAAAAGACAGTGATAGTGATGAGGATGATGATAACCAAGATGATGATGATCAAGATGATGACTGTATACCTACTCCACCTGTTATACCACCATCTGTTGATCAAACTTCCAAAACCAAGCCTCCGATCCCTCACCAATACTTACACCCCAACAACCTAAAACAAGTGAACTCCAGGCTCTTAAGGAACAACTCAGCACGTTGCAAGCTCAAGTAAAGACGCAGCAACATGACATCAATGAATTCAAGACATATGATGTGTCTCTAGCAATGGAAGACTACCTCAACAAAAATTTACCAAAAGAGATCGGCAGACACCTTCAGGAACACTTCCAACTCTTTTGAAGGAATATGTCAAGAGAAAGCTTGATAGAATTGTAGCTAATCATATTCAAACAACACTACTCACAATTCTAACAAAACCATCAAAGCCTTCCGCTACAGATCTCAAAGGACAATTGCTTTAAGCCATCATCAATGATCCAGAGGAGAGTAATCTTCGCAAAGCTTTGATCAAGTCCATGAAGAAAGCTGAAAAGAAGGATGATCCTTGCAAGAAGGTCAAGTCTAGCAAACGTCGTCATGATGATTCTGACAAAGACGACCAAGCAAAGCCGAGCGAAAAACGTACAAGAATGACTGGACCTACAGCTACACTGCCATCATCCAACATTCAGCAGACTGGCGAAGAAGAACTAGTTCCTCAAGATACTAGAACATTTGATGATGCTGAACCTCACGATGACATCACACACAACAAAGCTGAAGCTGTTCCTGAACCACCTGCGGATGCACCACTAAAACCTTCAGAAGGCTCAGTTGTGGACTTCACAAAGAAACTCAAGAAAGTGATGAAGATCCAGAAACTACAACTGTCTGACATTGTCAACATCCGCAAAGCAGGTTTCTCACAATTCAAGACTTCGATTACTTCTCAACTGGAATTCGAATACAACCTGGAACAAGTTGCAAGAGCCTTATCTGAGAATGTTAGCTGGGATGTTGCAAGATCTTCTCGTGAAACCGACACATTCCAGTTTCGTGACTACTCACAACCCTTACCCCTCATTGGTCAAGCTCATAATCCCAAGATACCTAAAGCATATTTCTTCAATAATGACTTGGAGTATCTGATATATGGGAACACTAATCCAGAAAAATGATATGCTACATCTCTCACCAAGTTCAAGGCCGCTACTTATGTGTAAGAAGGACTTGACGAACAGATTGGAGAATTGTTCAGCACATCAATTACAAAATACAGTGATGAAGCTGTTCTAGGAGTCTTTCACTGGCCTGAGATGCGCAAATGGTTTTACAAATGGAAACTGACATTTACCTCAAATCACAAGGTAAACTACAAATACAAGATTCTTTCCATCAAGAGTGCTGAAACAGAGTTAAAATATGGATACAACTTTCTGACTAAGATCACGGTTCTAAGACAAGATGACAAGGAGTACTCGTTCAACGAAGCAGACTATCATCATTTGAATCTGAATGATATTGAAGATATGTACCTGCTCAAGATACAAGGAAAACTCGGGCATCTCCATGGCAGCCTTCAATACGACATCATCAACTCTCTACTTCTTTACATCTGAAGAATAGTAATAAAGACAAGAGTCGAAGATGTTCACCTCGGTGTTGAAAGTTACCAGAAGAAACTGAACCTCATCAAACCTGATCTTAGACCTCCAGGAATCGCATAAATGCAACCATATTATTTCATCAAAAGACCATTTGGAGTAGTGTATGTTAGATCTAGAAGACTAAAGTTCATGGGCTACGAAGACATTCACAAGTTCAGTGATGAAACTTTTATACAAGTCAGGTCTGAGCTTGATCATATTCTAGAAAACCACACACAAGGGCGGAAGCAGGGTTGGTTAAGACACATGACTTGGAGACGAAACGATGTGAAGCAGGCGGTCAAGTTATTGGCACGGATTGACTACAGGCTCAAGCACCGGGTTTAGATGAGAAGATTGGAAAGCTATATGGGGGGAAGAGCTAAGGATCCAAATATTCTCACATTTCGTCGTCCGGAGTAAATCACTGGTATAATTGTCATTTGGTTGTCATCATTCACTATTGTTTTAGTATGACTATGGTTTGTGTAAATATAACAGTACACAACCCGTACTTGTAAAGAAAGGACCCTGAGGTACTCTTCAGTGCCTCAATCCTAATATAAGGAGCGAAAGCTTCTAACTTTTGAGTAGAATTAATCAAAATTTTGATAACTTTTTCAAAATTCTGCTCAAAAGAACAAGTATTCCCTCTCGTGTTTAAAACCTTAAAAAGTGATTTCACTTGTTGAGGGGGAGTATTTGAAACAAATCTTTGTTCAACAAAAAAGTTCTTGTTGAATTCTTCCCGTAAACCTCAAAAAGCATATTTTAATCAAAAGTTTTCCAAAAACAGCATCAATATGCTATTTTTGAAGGGGAGAATAAAAATGTGATTAAAATATGAGTGTAAAATATGATATCTCGCATGAGCTCGACTTAGATTTTACTCAAGAATTGACAAAAATTAACTGTCATCAATCGAAAGGACTTGTCCTCGACGGGTAATAATTTCAAACTGGATTATCCAAGTGATGTAAGCGTGTCTCGAATAGGACTTGTCTGAGTAAAGTGTACCATTTTCGAGAGATTCTCTTTGAATATGACCAGGATGGGTAATAATTTCAAGCTAGTCTAACTAGTGATGTAAACGTCTCTCGCAACGGTCATATTCACTGAAAATCAATCAATTCAAAAGTGCTAACTCCATGATGCGTACGATGTGTCGTTGCGGTTTAGCAGTATTAATGCCTACTCAAGTTTTAAATTAATATTTAGCCGACTTATCAATAACACACACTTAACGAGCAGTGTACCGGTCAGTATGAATATAATGGTAAGTAGAGTGTCGATCACTAAGAGTGGAACGTATTATCTAGTTATTCTAATCAGTATTTTAATATCCTAAGTTAGCTATACAACCTAATCTAACGCAAGGGGGTTCAGCCTGAGAGACTGGCACGGTTTGGTTATGATTAAATAGTAAACTAAACTAATGAGCACGAATCAGCGATTAGCACACACGTATACAGATAGATACTTGAGACAATAAGAAGACCTGTCTTGATAATTAAGTAGCTTGTCACTTGTTTTATTGCTAGTTTTATATGAAGTGTATATAATTAACCCTTTCTCGTTGGCTCTAATCTTATCGGCGAGTAAACCCTTAATGATCACTTATGTCTATCCCACTATCCTAGAAACGATAGAATAAATAGGAGAGGAAGGGGCATGGCGACCCAAGCAATGCTCAGCTAGACACAGAGGTTATCAATGCACTAATAAAAGTCATAAAAGACATCAACATATAAACTTTAATTAATGGGAAAGCAATTTTAAGGGGTGCCCATGATATTCCGTAGTCACATGAAATCGGCCCATCAATCCTGATGAATTAAAGTGTACTAATACAATAAAACAAAACTACTTAATGAATTGAATACATGCAGGACCTTCTTACAGCTCTTGTATCTTCGTTCAGGGTGTGTCTCGTGCTGCTAATACGTCTGAATTCGGCTTTAGGGTTTCTGTCTCTCTCTTCTGAGTTAACCTAAGTGTCCCGAAATTCGTCTGGCCTTGGGGTATTTATAGTTTCTGTCTGAGGGTTAGATGTGGCGCATAGGATAAGTAGATGCGGCGCATTGACTTAACTTCGCGTGGGGTCCAAGATTAATATATTCAGGAATATTCGTACACCGCCTTAAGATGCGGCGTAACTCCATTTCTCTATGCGGCGCATGTCCTTTGCTGTCTTGGATTGTAACTTGTGAAATCTTGATAGTGATACGCCGTATGTAAGAAGTATGTTGCGGCGTATCTGGAGCAGAATGATCTTGATCTTGTACATTTCAGTAGACTCTTAACATCTTGCTTGTTTTGCTCCATAATTAGTCCAAAATCGCCAAGTTTCACATAATACTTGTTTTTACCTGAGAATTACAAAAGTAAACATTAACGTATCAATTCTCACAGATAATATAATAAAACAAGTCAAATAAATAGGACAAATGATGATAATAAAATGTACTTATTTGAGTTCACCAAATATCCCCCCACTTGAACTTTACTTGTCCCCAAGTAAACCTTAGAATAAATCTTATGAAAATGTATCCTAAAAGATATTAGGATTTATTTTTATATTTAAGCATGTATTCGTTTTGTCATAATTGCACAACCAAACACTTAACGAATTAGAAATAAAATAAAATATTTTGATAAAAACAAATCTAATCGTTTAACTGTCCAGTCGTGATGAATATTCTATCATAAGCTTGGCAAGTATACGCATCTCCCCCACTAAAGCCAAGGAATAACAAGTCTAAAGCGGTAAAATGAGTTTGTTGGTTAAGGGTTGATCATTCTTCTTAATCTCTATCGATCTCACATTCTAGAAAAGGCGACAAAATCACAAATACATGATCGAATCCACGACCACGATACTTGCAATTGCTCAAATCCTTAACTCGAATAGGCTAAAGATAGGACCAAGTAATCTTTACCAATAATATTATATCAAAAAGGGCGACAAAATCATAAATACATAGCCGAATCCACGACTACGATACTTAAGATTGCTCAAATCCCTAATCTCAATAAATCAAAGGTTTGGATAAAGAATGATATAGGGTATGGATAATATTTGGGATACAGATTGGTGTAAAATAAAAAATAAACAAAACAGATAAATTAAAATCCTAAGTGTGGTAAATTACTTTCCCAACCATCCCATGAATAAGACTCATATCATTGAATAACTCACGCTTTAGGTAGACACGAATTATACTCAACAAGATCTCAATCAAAGAATAACCTTAGTTGGCGTTCCCATAACGGCCAACTCCCATTCAATCCATAAATATAATATACAACAAATAGTGGTGATATCGCCCACTTAATACAAAACTTTACATAAGTTGGTTAAAACAAACTTCCAACTTTTCCTTTTTCTTTTTCTTTTCTATTTTTTCGATTTTTTTTTTTTTTTTTTTTTTTTTTTTGACATCAACATATATGTGTAAAATTTCACAACTTTTCTATCACTATTTTTCCGGATAATTTTTCCATACTCTTCATACTTTCAGAAATAACTGTAATAGTGAAAGTAGTAAACACACGAAAAATAAACTCAAAGATATACAATATTTACTTTCATACCAATTGCATTGTGCAATTTCCCGACCTAACCAAAGATAACGAATTACGCACGCGAACACAGGTAATATAAGGAAACACACTTTGCCTAAAGCAATTAACCAACCACGGATTTTAATCTACAGGGTAGGCTAAGGTGTAAGGGTGTAACGAAACATTATAATAAAGGTGTAAGAAACGAAAGGAATGGCTCTGAGTGTTTTTCTATGGGTATCTTACTCTAAGAGTAACAAAGGGTTTATACGGGGGTTAACTAACCAGTGTAGTTAGTTAATATCACATAACATATAAAGGCTATTTGGGTGTAATCCTAGAAATTTACCAATTTAGACAAGTCATTCCAATTATATAGATAATACTTATTATGGTGGTCTCGAATAGTATACAAGCCAAGTTCTAAAGTTTACAAGTCACCGGCACACTCATAGATTTGTGAGTTTTGATAAGTTCACAATTTTTGAAAATAATGTTATGTGTGCAGCTATGTAATTTAGACTTTAAACAAAAACATGCTAAAAAATTTTAAATTTTGATATATTAAGCGCATTTTAAGCATATTTTGAAAAAGTTTAGGACAAGTAAGTGTTCTAATTCTCCAATCCCCCCACTTAGGTTAAACAACGTCCTCGTTGTTTGTGTTAAAGGTTAAAAACTGGAAAATAAAAGAATTAGAACAGAAAAATTCCCCTGAGATTTGCTCGGTATGATCCTCCATTATTCGTATAAAAGCAAAAATCAACTTTCTTGTGGATTAGAACGTTTAAGCTTCATAGATGATGTATCCACAGAAATGCAGGAATCTATAATACCATTAAGACTTTAACACACCTGAGTTAAGAAGGTTCAAACTTGCATAATACATTAGTAGTTAGTAAAAATAAAACTAAAAAAAATTAAAATGAAAATCATCTGGTCAGTCGATACGCCATATCTTATGGAAGAAGATACGCCATATCGAGCCTGGAATAAATACGAATCAGAATAAAAGATGCGTCGCATCCTTAACCAGGGATGCGTCGCATTAAATAAACTGACAGAAAGTTTTAAAGTAAAAAATAATAAAATGCAGAAAATTAAATAAGATATGACCAGTGCAGGTGATACGCCGCATCCTATTATGGAGATGCGGCGCATGTACTGCAGATCTGACAGACTCAATACAAAATCAGAAAATAAAATAAAAGATAAGCATGGGTTGCCTCCCACGAAGCGCTTGTTTTGTTCGAGTCACGAGCCTGACTCCACCCTTATTTGCTGTGTAATAGGGTGTTGTTCCCCCCACTTGGGATCAAGTGCGGGTGATAGTAGCAATAAACACGAAAAGAGTGTAAATTTGCTATTAAAGATGGAAGAAATACATAAAGATCATACCTTGGCAATATATGTACATCTTCCCTATTCTTACCCGGATTGGTTGATAAATTGGTTGACTTGACCACTTCATCTGAAAGAGTAGTATGTTGAGGAAAAATGAGTCTCCTTTCTTCTTGGTTAGTCTCTTTGGTAGTAAGGCGTCCCTTGACTTCCGCAGAAGATGAGAAAGGGTCTTTAGCAAGTAAAAGTTCGAGTTCCTCTATATCCTTCATAGGGTCGAAATCATCATCTTCATCAATCATAGCAATGTTTAAGAGCTCATCACCAAATTCTTCCTCGAGCTCCACCAAAAACGGGTTGATCACAGGTGCTTCATTAGGTAGTGTAATAAATTTGACCTCATCATTTTTTTGTTTTGCAACCTGTTTAGGAAAACTAGCAAGATTATTAGTAACGGGATTAATAATATTAAATAAATTTGTACCACTTTGTGTTGTAAGTGACTCCAATTCATCTTGTGAATCTCCATCTTTAACTAGTGGTCTTGCAATTTCAGCATCGTCCCGAATTTCATTTTTAAACAAGTCATCCCAGATTTCTTCAAAATCCCTCGTTGGGTCAAAATCTGGTTGAGGTATGTCATCATATACAATTGCGTCAAATGGTTCAAAATCAAAATTAGAATATTTTTCATCTTCATCCGATGGATTGTCTACTGGTGGTAATACGATTGCAGAATATTCTTCAACGTAAGGTTCCGTATACACATCATCTTGTGCAATCTCCGGAGAAAAAATACTATCAATAACAATTGCCGGAATTGGTTTCACGGTATATGAATCTTCTTCATCATCACTTGACATACACCAAGTGTGTTGAAATGGCAATTTGTTTCTTTCTTTCCTTGACTTTTCTTGTCCTAAAATCAAGTATTCTTCCATAGTGATTTCTTTCGTCTCAATGAGTTGTGCACCATATCTTGCTCTTTTCCAATCATACACCTGATTATTGCTCAAGGCTCTTTCCTCTTTAAACTTGACATATTCTTCCATTGTAATATCCGGATCGTCCATCTTCCTGAAATAAAACTTACTCGTGCAAAAGAAGAGTGAAACAATCAAAGTAAAATAAAAGTTGCTGATATCAGTAGACAATGCGCCGTATCCAAAAAGTTGGATACGCCGTATCTTATTTCGTTAAAATTTAATCAGACTTTTATTCAGAAAACAGATACGCCGCTTACAATTTAGAATGCGCCGTATCAGTTTAAATTATCAAAAATCGATTATACTTATTAAAATTAAATGCGTCGTATTAACAAAAGCTAATGAGCCGTATTTTCGTTACGTTTCAAAATACAAGATTTTTGATTCAGTAGATGCGCCGTATCGATAGAAATCGATGCATCGTATCTGTTTAATAATTCGAAAACTGTTTTTAATTTAAATAGACAATACGCCGTATCTGTTAAAACAAATGCGTCGTATGGCGTTAGGGTTTAGAAAAATTTCTTATTAAAAACAGAATACGCCGTATCTTGGGGAAAGATGCGTCGTACTCGAATTTATTAAACGCGTTGTATTTTATAAAAATTAAACGCAATACGACGTATCTGTGAAAACAGATGCGCCGTATCGTTTGTATCAGCTCAGTACAACGATAGCAGAATGCAGAAAAATAGAAAAAAAAGAAAAACAAAAATAAAATCAAACAAAAAGAAACAAAAATTTAAAGAAAATAAAAACACACAAAAACAGAAAATATGCAAATAATACAATGAATGCAATTTATCTATTATATAACAGGGTTAGTGGTTAGAATCTAAAAATTAAAAAGAAAACCCTAATTAAAATACTAATCAAATTAACAGATAATAACAATTCACTCCCCGGCAACGGCGCCAAAAACTTGATGCGTGCGATGTGTCATTGCGGTTTAGCAGTATTAATGCCTACTCAAGTTTTAAATTTATATTTAGCCGACTGATCAATAACACACACACTTAACGAGCACTGTACCCGGTCAGTATGAATATAATGGTAAGTAGAGTGTCGATCACTAAGAGTGGAACGTATTATCTAGTTATTCTAATCAGTATTTTAATATCATAAGTTAGCTATACAACCTAATCTAACGCAAGGGGGTTCAGCCTGAGAGACTGGCACTGTTTGGTTATGATTAAATAGTAAACTAAACTAATGAGCACGAATCAGCGATTAGCACACACGTACACAGATAGATACTTGAGACAATAAGAAGACATGTCCTGATAATTAAGTAGCTTGTCACTTGTTTTATTGCTAGTTTTATATGAAGTGTATATAATTAATCCTTTCTCGTTGGCTCTAATCTTATCGGCGAGTAAACCCTTAATGATCACTTATGTCTATCCCACTATCCTAGAAACGATAGAATAAATAGGCGAGGAAGGGGCATGGCGACCCAAGCAATGCTCAGCTAGACACAGAGGTTATCAATGCACTAATAAAAGTCACCAAAGACATCAACATATAAACTTTAATTAATGGGAAAGCAATTTTAAGGGGTGCCCATGATTTTCCGTAGTCACATGAAATCGGCCCATCAATCCTGATGAATTAAAGTGTACTAATACAATAAAACAAAACTACTTAATGAATTGAATACATGCAGGACCTTCTTACAGCTCTTGTATCTTCGTTCAGGGTGTGTCTTGTGCTGCTAATACGTCTGAATTCGGCTTTAGGGTTTCTGTCTCTCTCTTCTGAGTTAAGCTAAGTGTCCCGAAATTCGTCTGGCCTTGGGGTATTTATAGTTTCTGTCTGAGGGTTAGATGCGGCGCATTGACTTAACTTCGCGTGGGGTCCAAGATTAATATATTCAGGAATATTCGTACACCGCCTTAAGATGCGGCGTAACTCCATTTCTCTATGCGGCGCATGTCCTTTGCTGTCTTGGATTGTAACTTGTGAAATCTTGATAGTGATGCGCCGTATGTAAGAAGTATGTTGCGGCGTATCTGGAGCAGAATGATCTTGATCTTGTACATTTCAGTAGACTCTTAACATCTTGCTTGTTTTGCTCCATAATTAGTCCAAAATCGCCAAGTTTCACATAATACTTGTTTTTACCTGAGAATTACAAAAGTAAACATTAACGTATCAATTCTCATATATAATATAATAAAACAAGTCAAATAAATAGGACAAATGATGATAATAAAATGTACTTATTTGAGTTCATCACTCCACCCGACATGTGCAAATTTATCTTAAAAAACTTATGAGCACATGTGAAGGGGGAGTATTTCTGAAAAAGCAAAACTCTCAAAGTGTTAACAAAATATGTTTTTATAATCATAAACACTTTGAGAGATTTTCAAATAAATGGTTTATGGCAACATAGGATAGTCATGGAGTTATAAGGTGACTAAGGATAGGAAACACGTCCTATGGGTTGAAGAATTAAAAAGAAAAGTTATGAAAAGGGTGAAAATAAATAGCCCTCCATATGTTCAACCTTAGGGCAGAAACCGAGTTCAATTCATATGCTACTGGATGTTACTACGGTGACACCGGTATTGAAGACTAAGCCGTCATGGACCCAGTGACGCACTGCACTAAACCTTCTAGCCACTCAAGTGTCTCTCAAAAGATACTTGTTTCATTTCTCACGGAGAACCCTTCATAATCTATCGACCTCTCACTCCGAGATGAGTTGATATTGAAAAGGAGGCACTCTGCTCCATGCCTCCAACGACTTAAACCAAAATGCACTAAATCAAGTCTAGAGCCGCGAGATATATCAAAAGATCTTTTAGAAACACTTAATATTTCTACACTAGTTGTTCAACATTATGGACACCAGTTGTAAATAACTAGAGTCCTACGCAGATCTTTGCAATCTGCCAAGAACATTCATGAGGGAACTCACAATTGTGATTCTCAGTGATTGAGTGGAAATTCCTGCCAGGTTCAACATCAAACAGCCCTGACAGCAGGTCACTTCGATAATCCCTTGTAGGTTACGCTTAGTGTTCACGGTGGTTCCAAACGGTCTACGGTCGCAGAGTGATACTTCGGTATACTTCAGCGACTCACCCTGAATCCTTGATACACTTCGGTGTATCTGAGTTAGCTCTCTTGGGAGCATCCGATTCAGGAACAGCCTTGGCAAGGATAAGAGAAAGTTTTCACACTATGCTGTTAACGATCTCGAAGTTCGAACTTGTAAGTGCTGGATGCTTTATTGCTAACTGTTTTTATGCAAGTATTTATGGAGACCAGGAGTTCCACCACCACCATCACCATCATGCTCATACTAACATCACAAAAATAATTCTCACAAAGATCAAAGCAAAGCAAAAGTTCAAAAGTCAAAGATCGAAGCTAAAGAATGAGAGTTACTTGAAGCATAAAGATCAAAGTCGAAAGAAGTATGAGCATGGTGGAAAAGACGTAAAGACACTAGAATTAAAGACGTTGATGGAAGGCAGATCACTACATTACCATATCACACACAACAAGAACAAAGAACAAAGATACGATAGACGTCAAAGCCTAAGAAGCAAAGAAGACGTCAAGCAACCTTGATGACCAATCCTTAGGGGGAGATTGTTGGGAACAGATTTCATAATATCAAGTATTGGTCATAGTTTATGTAATAGGTTGCTTTTCTATTAAGGCCTTTATGTTTGTTTTAAGGTTCGGCCTATGTAGAAGGCCCATGGGCCGTGGCCTTTTATTTATTTTCTAGTTATTAGGGCAACGCCCCTTACAGGTAAACACTATAAATACCCCTTCTCATGATGAGAATGGTGTTGGTTCTTGTTGGTTATTGATTAACAAAGTTTATTATTCATTTCAAGTTCTATCCATTCTCTCTCTCTTACTTTCTCTCTCTAGAATCCGTGACTTGTGTGATTAGTTTTGTGACCTAACATTAGGACTGCTGGTTTCTTGGTTAATACTGCTCATTTGATTATTAGTACTGCTTGTTGCTATTCGATGGACATTAGTACTGCTTATTGTCGAGTTATTATTAATGCTGCCAATAAATATTAGTACTGCTAGTTGGTTGTTTATGCTGCTTTATGAATTTTAGTGCTGCTTGACAATTGTAAGTTAATACTGCTTTGAAAAGAAGGTCGAGCAAGGTTATATCAAAAGGTCTTTGTTTAATGAATGGGGCAAAAGTGCAAACTGATTTGTGGATTGTGTTTAGTTTAATATTGGTACTACATATAGAGTTAAATGGTGGCAAGAATTTATAATGATTGAAGGCATTTTGGCAGTTTAGTATGAAGGCAGGTTGATATGGAGATGTTTGACACACACAGTATACTTTATTGTTTTGATTTCAAAGTTCAAGATCTCAGATATTGTTACACTTATTGTTAGGACTTTGATGATGATTGGAAAGATTGGTAAAGTAGTTATCATGTTAAGGGGAAGATTACTACTGTTACATGCTTTCTACTGCTAAACCTTAGACCTATTCTTCAAAGTTACTACTGCTTGGTTTCAAATACTATTATAGTCATTTCTAGTAGGCTATTTGGTGCTCGTTCATGGATGGTACTACATGGTGTTTGTTACTATGGTGGTTAGTTATTCGAAAAGTTCTTATGGTTACTTCAAATGGTTAACACTTGGATTTCAGGGGAAGCATATTATAGGGTGTTTAATCATTTACATGCACCATTTGAGGGGAAGGTTTTTACAACTGATAGTCGTTATTACTACTTCTGGTTTAAGTTTCTACTGTCTTGAATTCATTTTTAGTAAACGTTTTGGTGTTCTTCATGGAGGGTAATTCGAGACATTGGAAGGCTGGATTGGAAGTGTAATATTGGTTTGTGGTTGTCGAAATCAAAGTTGCATTTACTTAAAGTCCCCTAGTGGATAATACAAAAAGGGGAAGAAAATTTACAAAGAAGAATTGCAACTTATTGAGCCTTGGTGGTATAGCATGGATTAAGGGGAAGTTTGTTTCTTTCATTTTTATATTAACTTCAGGGGAAGTTCGCGCTTATTTGGGTTTTGTCATTATCAAGTAGGGGCAGATTGTTAGGAATTATATTTAAGTTGATAAGACAAAACATATGAAAGATGAAGGACTTAAAATACAAAGGAGGAATTCTTCAAAAGATGGAAGATTACAGAAGATTTCCTAGAAGATAATTGTAAAAATTATGAAGATATGTTTATTTCCTAATACTTATCCTTTGTAAACACTACAACAAAAGTGGCTTTTTAGGACGTACAAAAGCGTCATAAAATGGTACTTTATAGGACCTTTCATTTAATAGGACCAAGGATGAAAGCGTTTCATGTAAGGGGGTTGTAATAGGTCAAAAGCGTCCTAATATCTCAAATACCCTTATGAAACCAATTTTATGGTCGTATTATATGTCTATGAATAACCCAAATAGCGTCCTAATAAAACCATATTAGGACACTTTTACAATGTTCTAACATGTGGTAACCTACTTTTAATCTTTTGATACACATACAAGCGTCCTTAAATGTTAATTCTTAGGACGGTTATCATATAACATTATAGTTACTTTAACACCAAGAAAAGGGTCCTAATATCCCAAATACGATTATGAAACCAAATTTATGGTCGCATAATATGTCTATGAACAACCAAATAACGTCCTAATAACAACATATTAGGACACTTTTACAATGTTCTAACATGTGGTAACCTACTTTTAATCTTTTGATACACATACAAGCGTACTTAAATGTTAATTCTTAGGACGGTTATCATATAACATTATAGTTACTTTAACACCAAGAAAATGGTCCTAATATACCAAATAAGATTATGAAACCAATTTTATGGTCGCATAATATGTCTATGAACAACCAAATAACGACCTAATAACAACATATTAGGACACTTTTACAATGCTCTAACATGTGGTTACCTAATTTTAAACTTTTGATACACATACAAGCGTACTTAAAAGATAATTGTTAGGACGCTTATCATATAACATTATAGCTACTTTAGCACCAAGAAAAGGGTTCTAATATCTTTAAAGAAGATTATGAAACCAATGTTTTGGTCTTATAAAATGTCTATTAACAACCTAAATAACGTCCTAATAACAACATATTAGGACACTTTTACAATGTTAAGCGTCCTTAAAAGTTAATTGTTAGGACGCTTAATAAGTTTAATAGGACAATTTCAAAGTCCTAACAAGTCATATGATAGGACGCTATTTTCAGCATGCACACTATTTTACGATATGAATAAAACATCAACTAATTATTAAATGAATAAAACGAAATTGTATTTCAAATAAGCAATTTTCATAACAAAAGCACTAAACATAAATAAGGTATAGACATTATCCAACATAAAGTCTTGCAACTTTATTTCTAAAAGGAAAATTCACCAAGCTGGGCTTTCTTTGGAGACTAAGGTTGCTGATGTTATTGTGGATGGAAAATGGATTTGGCCTAGTATTCTTGCTGATGAGTTTGATGGTCTGTCTGCTATTAGGCCTCCTAGTTTATGTGTGGGAAATGCTGATAAAGTGGTATGGAAGACCAATGGTGGAAGACATAAAGATTTTTCTGTTTCCACTGTTTGGAATGACATTAGACAGGTTTCTCAATTAGTTCCTTGGGCTAAATTGGTTTGGTTCAGTCAATGCATACCTAGGCATTCTTTCATGGTTTGGTTGGCTATTCATGGGAGGCTTAAAACTCATGACAAGATGGGCATTTGGGAGAAGTCTAATAATCTCAAATGTGTGTTTTGTAAAACTGTGCAGGATAGCCATGACCATCTCTTTTTTGAATGTGCTTTTACTGGTGAGATATGGGAAAGGTTAAAGAGTTTGGTCAGATTGGATTCTGCTCCTAATAGATGGTCTGATATTCTAAGTTTCATGTTAAGTAGGCCTATTAACAAGTCTATCTGGAGTGTTATGCAGAGACTTCTCATTGGAGCTGCTATATACTTTGTATGGCTTGAAAGAAATATTAGAACTTTTCAGGGAAGAGCTAGGAATATGGATGATATATGCAATTTGATTAAAGACTCAGTTAGGCTTAGAGTTTTGGGGCTTACGTTGAATGATTCCCCCCAGGTCTTTGAAGCTGCTAACTTGTGGAAATTTCATGTGAATAGAGTTATGGGTAGGAAGAAAATATCTTTTTCTGATGGTAGGAAGAAATGTTAAAGGTTGGTATTGGTTTATGAGCCTTGATTGTAGGATCCTCTTATGTGACATGAGGCTCATGGTTTTCTGGTATTTGGATTGGAGTCATAAGGAGGGTATTTTTGTTGTCAGATGTGAAGGTATTTTGGGTTGTTGCAGTACTATTAGGCTTTGTTTCTTTCTTTTATATGCTTTTCCAATGTGGTGTAAGCCTAGCTTAGATGACATTGGAAATAGCATGTATTTTAGGTTTATGGTTCGGATTTTAGAGGTCTTTTATTCTTATGATTGCCCCACATGGCGTGTGCCTAGCACAGATGATGTTGGGGTGATTATGAGGTTTTCTTGGCCTTTAATTTATGGTTTTTTGTGGCATGGTGAGGTCAGATGGTGCCTGGGTGGTGAGTTCATTAGCAGGCTGAGATATCTTTGGAAGTCTTGGAGTTTTTGGAGTTTTAGGAAGGGTGGTTTTTCTTCTGTGGTTGGGTATTATGGGGTGTTGATTTTTTGTAGTTGGAACGGTGTGTATTTTATGGTCTGTATGATTGTGGCATGTTTAGAGGTCTGGTGTTTCCAGAAGTATAATGATTTGATGGTTAGGGGTCGTATGGTTATGGCTAAAGGAGTTAGATTGGTTATTTGGGCTTCTACCATTACAATTAAGATTGGGCTTGGAGTCCAATTGTTCTTCATTGGGAGTTTGGTTTTCTATTTTTCTGAGAGTGGTTGTGGGCTGCTGGTGGGTTTCTTTCCAGGGATGTATTTTCAGTTGAAATATGTCGTTGGGCTTATGGTGTTGTTGGGCTATTGTAGCCTGAAGTTGCATCAGTGTATTTTGAGCCATGGTGAGATTCTTATTTCCAGCTTGAAGACCTATAAGTTCTATTTTCTTGAAGATTTGAAGGCCAATATTCTTATATTGGTAGGAGTCCTAGATGAGAGTTGTGCTCTTTTTTCCTTACCCGGGGTTTGTCCCGATGGGTTTTACCTGTTAAGGTTTTTAAGGAGGCAATCTCGTTTAGTGAAATGCTCCATGTTTCATCCTATTGATTTGGACCCGGCATCGAAGAGGAAGATTATTGTCATGTTTCACTCTAGTGATTGGTACCCGGCATCGAAGTGGAAGAATATTGTCATGTTTTGGTCATATTACTTTATTAGTTGTTTTTTGATTTGTAGTAAGGTTAGACATTGTAGAGTGTTATCTTTTCTTTTGATGTTCCCGAAGCATGTTTTGGGAATGTCGTGGCATCATAAAACTACTATGGGTGTGTCCATAGCTAGTTAACTTTGTACAGTTTTGGTTGTTTTATATATTTTGCCGGGGTATCGTCCCTTTTACCCAAAAAAAAAAAAAAACATTAAACAAGAAATTAAAGCAACAAGAAGCTTAGTCCGGGGTCATCATGCATCCTTTCTCAATCCTCACGGACCACCTACAAATAAACATCCATGTATAAGCATTAAGTTCCATGTTATTAAAATTATTGGTATCACAAGTTTAACAAAGACATACCGAGATAAAGGGACAAGGCCATGCTATGGTTGCACCAACACAGTCTGCAATTGTGGCAAATAACCCATATGGTCTCACCAACATTTCATCTCTTTTTGTTGGTACTTGAACGTTTACCTCACACCATCATCGTCCAATCTCTATACCACCAACTAGATCATTTGGGTCCAAGCTCCTCACCCATCCTTTTGCTACAGTCTCGGTTGAGTTTAGAATGCTTTTAAGGAAAACTTCATCCCCGACCTAGATTTCAGTTTTCAACAAATATTTATCAATTTATAGTCAGACACATGTATTAGCTTAAACAAATGTAATATGCAGGTAATGATATGAATTTAAATGGTGCCTCAACCTCTAATACAAATGCTACTGCAGGTATGGAGGCTGGTGTATCCAAAGGAGGTCAAAAAAATTTCGGGTCGGGTTAGGGTTAGAAATTTTTTGTTGTCGGGTTATCGGGTCAACCCGACAAGACCCGACAATCATTATTTAGTTCTATTTTTTTTATTGATCAGTGTATGCTTAATATATGAAAATATGTATCTGACGTTATGAAAATGCACCAATACTATATTGGAGATGCAACAACTAATGAGATATGTAACGTCCCCTATTCTGCAATTTCTTCATGCAACAATTTGCTTATTTCTCAATTGTCATCCAGAGAATTTCGCTGTCTAGTCATAATTAAATGGTATTCTAGAATCTAGACATTTGAAATTGCTAGGGAGAACTACTAAACTGAAGCCTAAACTTCCACAACATAGAATATCCAGTTAGCATAATGCAAATCATATCTATATGAGGTCTCAAATGTCACGCAATCACCAAAGTGGCACAATGGTGGGTCAAACCAATATCAGGCTATCAGCATCCCAAAATTGCACATTGCATATCTGCAACTACTTTACTTAGTTCAGAAAGGTAATTTTCCATTCAACTAGCTTGTTACGCCATGCAAATCTATATATTTGGTAATCAATTATGAGTCATCTTCCTAGCATGTGACAATAGAGGGTCACCCTACTCAAGACAATCTTATTTCACATAGGCCATGTGGTCATTCCTCATTTCCCTCTTTGGCATTCCTACAGTCCTACGAAATCTCAAGAAATGCATACTTATTGCATCTGCTTAAAGTAGCAAGACTCTAAAACAACCCATGCATTCTGCATCACTGTTACTTAATCGGGTCACCCGATAACCCGAATCACCCGACCCGACTACCACCCGAATCACTGTTATATTATTTATAATATAATTTCTGATGAAGAACAGTACATTTTGGTTGTTAATGTTATTCATGATTAAAAACTAATACGAAAAAAGAACAGTGTTGTGGTCATTTAAAGGGTGGAAAAGCAACGATTTATAATAGAAACATACCCGTAAACGTGGAGGTTCATTGGTTACAACGGGAGAATGTGGTGATGTAAGAGGTGGAACACTGGAACTATCCGTCGACCCTTTCATCTCTGATATCTGGGCTCGTAACTGTTCCACAGTACTAGTAAGTTCTCCACATCTAGACTTCAATTCGTTGTTTTCTCTACGACATGCTGAACGACTTGGTATTACACCCCAAACATCAGAAGCACGAACACCTAGACCATACATGACTGCATCACCATTTTGATCTTTACCCATAACTTTAGAAAAAATATCATCTGGTCCAGGCTTATCAATCGAACCCTCGGGCAGATTATCACTAAGTTGTTTCATTTTTTCCTGCATTTTATATCAACATGAAGAACATATAGGAAAGGCATGTATTACGAAAAAAAGCATATTGTGTTTAACTTATGCTATTAATACACTTTTCCAAACATAAAAGCATATTACTTACAATTGCATTTGCAGCGTCAACATTTTTGGTATTTCCATCTTTGGAGAAGCATGCATTAAACATTTCCAATCGACTTGGATCTTGTCCCAAAGATGACTGTATGAATAAAAAGAAAATGAATATTAACAGTGGATATCGACAGGATACATTAACAATCCCACTGTCTCCATACAGTTACCTTTAACTCTTCACGGACGCGAGCATAACTTTTTTTACCGGTTACTTGGAGCATCTTCTTTTTTTCCCGATTCGCCTTGTTTTTTTCACTTAAACTCTGCAGTAGTAAAGTAAAATATCAGAATGGGAAATTAAGTAATGTTATTTAAAGTGAAAGAGTATTTCACACCTTAGACTTTTCTTTATTCTAATACTTCACAAGTCTCTTCCATTGTTTTTTTTGCACTTGTTTTGGCCTAGAACTTATTTGTTGCTTAACTGACAAAGACGGATCATGGTAGAGTTCCTTAACTCTTGCCCTCCAGTTCTTCACCTTCTGCCCAAATGATTGCAATATCCATTTTTCTCCAGCTTCCGGAATATCAAATTTTGTCTAAAAAATGTAATAGCTCACATTAGAAAACAAATACTTTATTCATTAACATACACATTTAACATTGTGTACCTTTAAGAGTTCAAGCAAAGCTTGTTTTTTGGCGGCCTCAACTTTATTCCATGGTTTATAAATCGGACAATACTTTCCACTCCTTGAAAGGGTTCCCATGAAATGGGTCAGTTGACTACTTTTGTCGTCAATAGGTTGTCCGAGTTCATTTACTAAAATAGGAATTATATCCCCTTTTTCTTGGGCCCAAACTTTTGCCATACGTGTTGGTCCTCTCTTTCTTTTGCTTACAATCCGAACTACAAAAAGTGAACATATTTTACAATAGATATGTATACATTTAAAATACTAAATAAATTGAAATGGAGGCAATATGTTAGCGTTGTATGTTTTCTTGTTTTAATTTAAGTTTATTATATATTCTTCTTATATCACACAATATATTTTTTTTTTAAACGATGCAATCAAGTAGATCAGATTAACCTGTTTCATTTACTGCTTGTGTAACTTCATGGTCTTCTTCATTTTCAAGTTGTCGAGCTTCAAACTCTTCTTCAACTAGATCATCGTCTTCATTTGCTAAATCGTTCTCATTCTCCAAATCATCCTCATTCTCCAAATCATCCATGTCTTTATCTACATCATCTTCAGAAGTATCTTGTTCTTCACCATCTTCATTCATATGTATGTCTTCAATATCATCATTTTCAGCATCATATTGTTCTTCATTGTTATCTATAGTTAAAAAAAAGTAAGCATCGAAAACAGTTAACTGAATATACACTTAATAGTAATTTAATATCATATATATAATATTTGAAATTTATTTATAGGTACCATCAGATCTCAAGTCACGCTCCCCGTGGTCATCATCGTTGTCAATTGCAAATGACTTTCTCTTAGCTACAGTTAATCTCCCTCTCTTGACAGAATTAGCATTTTGTAAATCTTTTTCCTTCAACTGACCCTTTTGTTTTGTATGATTTGTATCAGCTAGTTGATCATTTCTCGTTTAGCCTTGGTCGGACTCCTGTACCCTACTATGTATTGCCCTCCTTGTATCAATCAGTTGTCCCTTTTGCAAATGAGATTCTGAAGATGTTAGCACACGGGAGACATTCGGAGCAGTCAATCGTTTTTGTGCTAAATTAGCATATCTAGTCATGGACATTGGAGCAATGTATTTTCGATGCTGTTTCATGCAACTAGAATTGTTAGAAAACAAACAGAAAGAAATTATTTTAGCCGTATTTATTATTAGTACCCTTTTATTTGTTTGTGTACCGCTTCTTCTTAGTTATCTTGCTCAACATTAAGATCAAAGTCTGAACCAGACATATCCTCTACATCTTTCTCACTGGTGTCCATTGTTTCTTTTTCTTTTTCTTTGTTTTGTCACTCTCTACTAGACTTGTCAAAGACTTAGCAATATTTTTCACTCCCAAAGCTTGTAATCTCTGTTGGTTTTCTTGAATCCTTGACCTTCTGCTCATTTCATAATCATTCGTATTTCTCGTGGAGATTTGGCGTTGCATCCTTTTATTTTCCATTACTGGTGCACAAAACAAAGAAAATTATGATGAGATTGCAAAGAACAATAGTCATTTGAGAACAACAAAACTGAAATAAAATCACTATCTGTTACATGTTACAGAATGGAATACATTATCTACAAACAAAAATAGACTCAATACAACAACAAGTAATGGAACAAGAATGTTTACATGTTACAATGTATTAGTGCAATAACTGAAAAATTGGTAGAAGATAGATATATATATTCGGTTTAAATGCCTTTTGTTTTCTAGCATACATACATATGATATGTGAACCAATAAAAAAACTTAAGCAGCACTAAAGCCAATGGTGCTTCATTTAGTGTTGGTGGTGGTGTTGGAGTTGGAGTTGGTGTTTGAGTTGGTGGTAGTGGTGGTGATGGATGGGTTGGTGCTGGTGTTAGCTACCCAAATCCTTCAGTTGCACTACCATCTAGTCTTGCAAATGCTTATGTTGCATAGCAAGCATGGAAGTCAGCTATCAAAAGTGACCCAAATGGGTTACTAAGATCATGGGTTGGGTCAAACGTATGTGCTTACAAAGGTGTGTTTTGTGCAGATCCATCTAACGAAATGGGTGATCTTTCTGGGCCAGTAGTAGCAGGTATAGATCTTAACCATGGTAACCTTAAGGGTGTGTTGATACAAAAGTTGGGCGTTCCTTGATTCCATACCAATCAGATCTTAATGCTTGAGACCTGCGCACTAAGAAAACAAAAAGACACCGTTAGGCTTATCGTGGGATTGTCTCCCACGATTATCCTCCGGCGTGAGAGTAAGTAATCGGATTTAGGGTTTGTAGAAGAGTTAGGGTTTGTAAGTCGTACCTTTAATGAGAGTCGAAGGACTCTTTATATACACACGAAACCCTAGTTGGTTTCGTGTTCCTTACCCTTCGCGTATCCCGCCTAAGTCGGCTACTTGATATATATCCCATAAATAAGAGATATCTTATATCAAAGTCATAAATAACTTCGGGCTTGGGCTATCGTGAGCCCAAACCGTTATCATAATAGCCCATTCGTGATGGGTACGAGTCTATTTGTAATGGACTTAAGTGTGGGTCGGGTTCGTGACCCGAATGCGGACTATACGTCATCATGTTCCCCCCAGTCTAGTGTGCGTAATGCGTGATTGCGAATACTAGACTAACAATTCTAGCGAAAAATATTCCTCAATGCGTAGCAGGGAAGTTGCAAATGTTTCCCGCCCAAAGCACAATATAATTAATCTAGTCCAAGTACATCCGTATCTTCATCGTAAATCGTGAGTGGTGGGTGAAAAAGTGCTTTACCTTTTTGGTTCCCAGCCACACGATTAGAGCAAGTGGGGTACACTTGGCATCCATCCATGGATATGTGTAACCCTATATAAAGTTAAGCCATCTTTTCACTGTGACTGCCACAGTAAAAATCATCATTTGCCACCATTGTTAAACCTTCGAATAGCAATCCAAAAATCAACGAAATCTAAGGTAATAGCGCCTGCGCTTCACAATACTTTAAATTCCAATAATGGTTCTTCAGTTGTCTGATATTAGTTCTGATATATCGGAGGATGAACTTCGTCAGTTCACCTCCGATTATTACATCCCTCTCGCATTGCATCCGGTAGTTCCGGATGCAAATGCGTCAATAGCGGATTTCCCGCAGGGGAAGGTAGGGGTTTATACGCGTTTTTTCGAATTCGCTAACCAGCGTGCGCCCATCTCCCTCTTTTTGTGCGATATTCTAAATCACTATCGCCTTCATATTTCTCAGCTGCACTGTACAGGTGCAGCAAAAATAACTAATTTCGAAGTAAATTGTCGCCTTTTGGCGATTGAACCCACAGTCCATCTATTCCGCGCATTCTACCACACAACGTGGTCGAATGGGTGGGTGTCTTTTGCCAAGCGTGCCGGGACATTGCAATGCTATACGGATAAATTAGATGCGCTGAGGGTTTGGAGGGAAAAGTTCTTTTGGGTAGATAGTGCCTTCTTTCCATGGGTTTTCTAGTTTTATACCAAAGAATCATTGCCGAAGGATAAGCGCCCAGACCCCAGGTTGTATAACGAGGCTGATGTGGACATGATAAATACTAATCGCATTCCGATACAAGCGTATCCAGAAGAGTTTTTGGTGCACATGGGCATCAGTCGCAACTACTTCGGTAGTCCGGAAGAGGTGCCAACTTTTTTGGATGAAAATAGCCGGGGTGGGTGCTCGTCCTTCCTTCCTTTTTGATTATTAGTTGTAAGCGCTCTTCCTTTTGTAAATTATCTAACTCATTTTGTGTTTGTTTGTTGCTTGTTGCGCAGAAATGGACCTATTCAGTGTTGTTCGCTTGGAGAAGCCGAAACAGGTAACTATAGGGGTGCGCCCTTTGAGGGATGGTGAAGAGCCAATTCTACAGGCAACCTCAGGGCACACGATGGTGATTGCGCAGGAGGAGCCAGAGGAGACAGGTGAGACAGGGGAGATCCCCCCAGGTGTCACTATGGCTACCCCTCTGCGTAGCTTTCCCGCTTCTGGGTCGCAGATCCCCGTGGAGGTATTACATATAGACTCGTCGGGGAGTGCCATGGATGAATCTGAGGAAGAGGAGGAGGGCCAAAGGTTAAAGCGCAAGAGATCATCTGGTGATGATGGCGCGAGTACATCAACCAAGCGTCCTGCTATTTCTGTCCGATAATCATCTGAGGAGGGTGCACCGCAGAAGGATGCTTCTGGAACTCCTTCCTTCAAGTAAGCAATGAAACTTCTATCTTTAGACTTTTATTCCGTGTTGATATTGCTGCCATTTTTTGACTTTTTGTTCCTTGCGCGCAGTTTGGATGCTGTTATTGATGAGGATGCGCAAGTTGGGAATTCGCCACCAAAGACTGGTTCTGCGTATGCTGGTGAGTTCAAGCCTGAGAGTCCAGTGGGTGAGGAGAAATCTTGTGAAGATGCGCCAACAGGTCGTCTTATAGAGGAGTTGGCTTCATTGGTTGAGCGGCTACAGACTCGACATAGTGGTGAGGGCAGCCAGATTGCGCAGAAGGACAGAGAGATTGACATTCTGAGGGCGCAATTCTCTGAAGTGAGGGCTTTTGGTGTGTACGCCCAGAAAGTTGCTGATGAGAAGATGTTGCTCATGGCTGAACTGACTCAAGAGCGTAATGGAGCAAGGGAATACAAGGCCTCCTGCCTTTGGGCCTTGAGATATATGGAGCTAAACAAGGGCAAACTCATCTCAAACATGGATGGCTTCCGCAAGACTGTGGAGAGTTTGCTGGAGAATCAAGAGCGCAAGCTGCGTAAGCTCAGCATCGAATATGATGAGGAGCTATACCCTCATTTGGTGTCTACCATTGCTGAGCGCAGATGGCTCATTAGCCATGGGTTACGCCTCGCTGCCATGGGTACTTTGGAGTCCCAAGAGGTGCGAGAGGTTTTTGGGGAGGTGGTGGAGTGCGCGCTTGCACGTGGCAAGGCGCAAGCTGTAGAGGAGCTCTCTGAGAGTGGACTGCTGAAGGTGCCTGTCGCACAAGTGCCTAATTACAATGCCAATGCTTTTGATGAGCTTGTTGCGGCTATGGAGAAGATGAAACTGCTGGATCTTCCTCATATTGCTCAACTTGAGCGCGACCAGGATTACCCCATAATGTTTATCATGGAGGGGTTGACCTTGGCCAAACATTCGGCAGAGGGCGCAGAAGAAGAGGCTGACTATTTCCTCAAGCCAGACGTGTCACAGCTGCAGGTACCCATCTTTGTCCACCCTCGCAACGTCCAGGATCCATTTGCCCTTGAGAAGGAGATCCCCTTGAAGCAATCCTTAGAGGCTCATGCTATGAGGTTAGCGAAGAAACAGGGTGTGAAGGGGAAGGCCATCCTCTGCGGTGTTGGTGCTGCGCATCTCCCAAGGTCTGATGGGGTACCTGTTAGCGTACCGACAGTGTCGCCCCAAGGTGGTGTTAGCAGATCTAGGCTCAGGCGTACCCGTAGCCTCTAGATTTTTTTGTCTTGGTTACTTTTTGTAATAGATTAACATTTTTGTTGCACATGTGCATGTTAAGTCTATCCTTTGTATGAATTCGTAATCCATAATAAAGTCTTGGTTTTGAAATATACGATTGTACGCATATTGTACCAAATTTGATTGTGGTTATAATGTTTGTGCTTAGTTTGTTTTGTCTTTGCGTGAAAGATGTCTAAGAATCCAACCGTTTATATTAACACAATTAAAGAATTTATAATCACTTGTATCATAATCGTGTATGAGATTCGTGACATAAGCATGTGTAAATTTATGACATAGTCGTGTATGGCATGATCGTGTATAACATAATTGTATATGAAATGCACAAGTTGTTGTGTATCCATCGTGGGATGCACAAGTGTATGGATTGTAGCGTGCTACTAATACCCTATTAAGGGGTTAATTGTCTTAACTCCTAATTTGTTAAACGCGCACAGTGTGCATTGGTGTGTATCCGTCGTGGGGTACGCATGGAACTTACTCCAACGTCTTGAGAATAAGGTGTTTAACAAGGATGCGTGATCCGGTGTTGATGGGTTTGCAACCCTCTTATTCAACGAGTCATTTATTAGGTTTACTCATCCTTTTACCATCGTGGGTTTTTAATTAGTGCATGCACGCCATGTAGGCAAAAGATAATATAACAAACAATATTGAGACATAAATTATATGTAAGCAATAAAGTAAAGTGTGCCACGGAGTTAGCTAGAAACCGCAACATTTTATTAATACTTGCAAGTTTTTGTAAAAAGATAAAAACATTTGTCTAAATGAAACAAAAAATGTAAATACACGGATATTTATTTGGCACTTACTAAAATGCGTAGGTGTCCATGCGTTGGGTCGTAACCTTTCCTAAACATAGCATCTCTTGAGATTGAAGATATTCCATGTGCGTTGTAGCTCACGGCCTTCCATGTCACGCAGCTTGTACGCGCCTTGTCCTAGTGCTTCAATGACCTCATAGGGTCCTTCCCACTTTGGTCCAAGTTTACCTGTGTCTTCTGCGTGGCTTGCATCATTTGCGCGGTACACAAAGTCGCCAGGTCTGAATGAGGTGCTTCGAACTTTAGCATCGTAGTATCCCTTCATCTTTGACTTGGTTTTTACCTCTCGTATGGCTGCGCGCTCGCGCCTTTCCTCCAGTAGGTCCAAGTCTATCCGTCGTTCGTCGTCGTTGGTCGCGACATTAACTTCCGCGGTGCGGATAGTTGGCATCCCAATTTCAGCTGGTATAACAGCTTCTGTCCCGTAGAAAAGGGAAAAAGGAGTGTCTTCATTGCTAACCTTGATTGTCGTGCGGTGCGCCCTTAAGACATGCGATAATTCGTCCACCCATCTTCCTTTGTGTTTGTCCAGGCGCGCTTTAATTCCGTCGCCTAGACTGCGATTTGCGCGCTCAACTAAACCATTGGTTTGTGGGTGTTTAACTGATGCGAAGTGTTGTATGATATTTAGCTCCGCGCACCAGTCTTTGAACGGGTTATCACGGAATTGTTTTCCGTTGTCCGAAATGATTTCCCCAGGTAATCCAAAGCGG
Organism: Artemisia tridentata subsp. tridentata; assembly: GCA_021014915.2. Taxonomy (NCBI): domain Eukaryota; kingdom Viridiplantae; phylum Streptophyta; class Magnoliopsida; order Asterales; family Asteraceae; genus Artemisia; species Artemisia tridentata. The sequence continues at coordinate 163,620,221 of CP139506.1, forward strand.
CATACAATATTTTCCCAAACAAAGCGTTTTACTTGATTACCTGTGATTGTCGCTACTGCCTTCGCTTCAATCCATTTAGTGAAGTAGTCTATTGCCACAATAAGGAATTTAAGTCCTCCCGCTGCGACGGGGAAGGGACCTGCGATGTCGATACCCCACTTATAGAATGGCCATGAAGAAGTGATAGGTGTTAGCTCTTGTTGTGGTCTGCGCGGGATGGGTCTATGAACTTGGCGGTCGTTGCATTTCCTTATCACATCGCGCGCATCATGGTGCATAGTAGGCCAGTAGTATCCTGAGCGCAATGCGCGTGCTACGACGGACCGTGGTCCTGAATGCATACTGCATGAACCAGCGTGGATCTCTCGGAGTACGTAATCTGCCTGAAGAGGTCCAACGCACCGAGGCCATGGTTGTAGGAATGAGCGCCGATATAGGATACCATCTCTAAGTTCGAACCTCTGCGCCGTGCGCCGTATCCGTCGAGCGTCTTTCTGCTCCTCTGGCAATTTGCCCTTGTTTATAAAATCGATGATAGGGGTCATCCATGTAGGAGCCTGCTCTTCTATCACCGTAGATATCTCCATCTCCGAGATGGACTTGTTCTTTAGAATCTCCACCAATACTTGTTTTGACAGGTGCGCAAAGCTTGTAGATGCAATCTTGCTCAGTGCGTCTGCTTTTTTGTTTTCCCCTCTAGGGACCTGTTTGATGGCAAACCTATCAAAACTTTGAATTAGTGACTTTGTCTTTTCAAGGTATTGGACCATGTTGTCCTCTTTAGCCACATATTCGCCCAACACATGGTTGGCTACTAATCAAGAATCCACGTTTGCTTCTAGGTTGCGTACACCCATTCGAGTTGCAATGCGCAATCCAGCGATTAGGGCCTCATATTCTGCCTCGTTGTTCGTGGCTGTGAATTCAAAACGCAGTGCGTAAGTGAACTCCATTCCTTCTGGATTAGTGAGTATAAGGCCAGCGCCCGACCCATCCACGCATGAAGATCCATCATTGAATAAGATCCATGGCTCTTGTAGTTCTACCTTGCTTGGTGGAGGTGCGGCATCGGTGTCTGGCTTTTCGATGATGAAGTCTGCTAGTATTTGCCCCTTGACCGCAGTGCGTGGCCTATAGGAAATGTTATATTCGCCTAGCAGCACACTCCATTTTTGTAATCGCCCTGATGCGTCAGGTTTAGAGATAACTTGTTTGATTGGTTGGTCTGTGATTACCGCTATTGGATGCGCTTGAAAGTATCTGCGCAATCTTTTGGCGGCGAACACTAATGCTAAGACAAACTTTTCCATTGGGCTATAGTTAATCTCTGTCTTCTTGAGCGCTTTGCTTACGAAGTATACCGGTGTTTGTACAGAGTTCCTCTCTGTCAGTAGTACTGCGCTGACTGCTCCATGAGTCGCAGATAAGTAAACGATTAATTCCTCCCCTGGTCGGGGTGCGACAAGCTTAGGAAGCGCTGCTATATGTTGCTTAAGCTGTGTGAAAGCCTCTTTCGCTTCCGCAGTCCAACGAAAGTCTCCCTTTTTTGTACACTTCTTGAGTGTTTTAAAAAGAGGGAGTGACTTATCCGCTGATTTGGACAGGAATCTGTTCAAACCGGCTAGTTTCCCATTTAGAGACTGAACTTCTTTCAGCGTGCGTGGTGAAGGAAGTTGGATGACAGCCTCTGTTTTTTCTGGGCACGGCTTAATGCCATCTGGTTCTATCAGATATCCCAAGAACATGCCTTCTGTAGCACCGAAAGTGCACTTCTTGGGATTTAGCTTCATGTTGATCGCCCGTAGCGTTCTAAATTTTTCTTCTATATCGCGCACCACTTCGTCTTCAGTATGGCTTTTTATGAAAAGATCATTCACATAAACTTCTAAGTTGCGGCCCACTTGCTTTTCAAATGCATTATCTACCAATCGCTGGTAGGTGGCGCCCGCATTCTTCAGGCCAAAAGGTATCTTTGTGTAACAATAGACACCTTGGCTTGTGTGGAAAGCTGTTTTTTCCTCGTCTTCCTTGGCCATTTGGATTTGGTGGTACCCTTTATATGCGTCTAAGAAACATTTAAAGGGATATCCGCACAAAGATTCTACCTTCCAGTCTATCTCTGGCAGCGGATAGCAGTCCTGTGGACATGCTTTGTTGAGATCATTGAAATCCACACACATCCGCCAACTGCCATCACCCTTCTTGACCATGACTGGATTAGAAAGCCAGTCATGGTAATAGACTTCACGCATGATGCCTGCGTCCACAAGTTTGTGTACTTCCTCCAGAATGGCTTTTGCGCGCTCTGGAGCTTGGCCGCGCTTTTTCTGCCGCGCTGGGGAATATCCTTGTCGGATTTTTAGCTTGTGTTCTGCGATCGAGCGTGGCACACCAGTCATGTGCTTTGGTTCCCAGGCAAAGATATCCAGATTCCTCTGTAAGAGTGCGCACACGGCTGCTCTGCCTTTGTCAGACAGCGATCCTCCGATTGATACTTCTTGCTCTGGGTAATCGGGGTGAATTGCGACCTTCAAATTTGGAACTTTAGCTGCGCTCTGTTCTGGGACGTGCGTCGTCTCACATGTAATCGTGTTGCATTCTTCTGGTGGCGCAGCGTTGTTGTAAATAGTGACAATGCCGCCTTCTACTGGGAATTTGAGCATCCCATGCGCTGTGGATGGTACCGCGCGCAACGCCGAGATTCCTGACCTTCCAATGATGCCATTGTATGGCGAAGGAGATTTGATCACCATAAAGTTCATCCAGGCTGTCGTGGAGTGTTCCTTATTACCAACAGCGACTAGTAGGCGCAGTTGCCCCATAGGCCATATTTTTTCTCCTGTAAAGCCAGTAAGCGCAGTCGTGGCTGGACTTAACTGTCTTTGTATCTCAGGACGCAATCTCTTGAAGCAATGTTCATACATTATATCCGCTAATGCGCCCCCATCGACATACATGCGGTGGATGTCATGACCCCCCGCATTTATTTCAATGGTAAGTGGTTCTGCCACTGTGTTGTCCGCGGTCAAGGTGGGGAAGGAGATTTTGCTTCCCTGAGAGAATTTCTGGCTCACCTTTTACCTAGTCTTTCGCTGCCATGATTGTATCATGTAGATAGTATCAGCTTTTTCCTTAGGCGCTTCTTTCTTGCCTCCGGTTCTCTGCTTGTCTTTCCCCTCCTTAATATTTTTAACGAGGTGGTCCAATCTGCCTTCTTTCACTAGTTTCTCAATTAGTTGGCATAATTGGACACACTCATTAGTGGTATGGCCCTTCTGTGCGTGATACTCGCAGTATCCGTTCCCTACGCGCCGATCCTCAGGGGTGCGCATAGGTGGGGGTCTTGGAAAGTTCGCACCTTCCGTCGCGAATATCTCCTTTGGAGTTTTTGTTAATGGCGTGTACTTGTCGTTTCCCCTTCCGCCCCCTTGGGTGCGATAACTTTTGTTACGATTGCCACTCTGGTCATTGGATTGTCTCCTTGACTCTTCTTGTGACCTATGGTTCGAGTAGCCTTTCTTGCTATCCGCAACGGCTGCTTCTCCTTGGACGAAGGACCTCGTGCGCTTCATGAGTTCGTCAAAGGTTTGGGGAACCCTATCGTTTAACTTTTTTATCAAATCTGGGTTATTGATTGCATTCATAAAACCCGATATTTTTAGTATCTCTGGGCACGCCTTGACTTGCATGCATTCGTCCTTAAAACGCTCCATGAAAGCGCTTGTGGATTCCCCTTGTCGCTGTTTAACCCTAGCGAGTTTGACAGGGTTTTTGGCGCACTTCTTCCTTTGGGTAAAGTTTAAACGAAACGCCTTTCGCAACTCTTCAAACCCACCAATGCTTCTGCGTGGAAGCTTACTGAACCAATTGTGCGCATTCCCTACTAATGTAGAGTTAAACATATGGCACCACACAGGTTGTGGCCAATTTTCGATAGTGGCTGCTGATTCAAAAATTTTTAGGTGATCATCAGGGTCACCTGTCCCATCGTATGTTTTGACATTAGCAGGCATGCGCCTTTTCTTATTTTCCGAGAAATCGCTGATGCGCCGAGTAAACGCATCAACTTTCTGGCGGCGCCAGGGACGAGACATATCTTCGTCTTCCTGATTGCGGTATTTTCCTCTTGATTTCCAGTGTCCAGTTTCTTTGTCCTCGTTGTCCGAGGAATCACTTGAGGATGAGCTTACTCTTTTGCGATGCTTGCGTCGACTATCATCGGAATCTGAGCTTGCTCCTCTGCGGCGCTTGCGCCGACTATCCTCGGAATCAGAGCTTGAAGGGCTTTCACTTGGGGAGCACCGTCGCCCAAGTCTATCCTGAACCCTGCGACTGCCAAGCCTAGCCTGGACATTAGCTCGTCGTTCCCCATCTTCATGCTCCTCCAGATGCTGAAAGTCGGCTGCTTCATCTTCCACAACCTTCCTTCCAATCCTGGTAAAAACTGGGTGTTTGCGGCTATCCCTCTCGCGTCTTTCCTTTCGGTGGCGCGGTGGGGATGCTTCATCCTCAGGGTCGAAGTTGAGCCTGGCGTGCAGACTTTGGCTCGACCTCTTTTTTACCTCCTCTCGCACGAGCGCAGCCAAGGCTTCGTAGTTTTGAGATACGAAATCACTTGGTGCTAGTTCGGGCGTGACTCCTTCTAGTGCGAGGGAGTCTGTTTCTAAAACAAGATCCTTGTTTCGGATTGGCGCATTTGGTGGTTCAGTGAAGTTTATTTCTGGCATGGTGAGAGGAGTGCGCTGTATGTCTACCGCGCTAGTACTTGTTGTAGTAGCATTGGTAGTCATAGTGAGCGGTTCTATTGGAGTAAAGAGCAGATCTGAGTACGATCCTAAGTTTCTAGGCGCACTGGTTGTTCCAGAGGTCTGCTTAGAGGCCGCATCAGTTTGCTGTTTCTTCCCTAGTAGGTCGTCATGCGTTTTCTTCGCATGCGGAGTCCGCTGATTTCCGTGCTTCGTCATTCTAGTTCTTAGGAAAGCTCTTAGTGTAGGGTCCCACGGATGGCGCCACTTGTTGATACAAAAGTTGGGCGTTCCTTGATTCCGTACCAATCAGATCTTAATGCTTGAGACCTGCGCACTAAGAAAACAAAAAGACACCGTTAGGCTTATCGTGAGATTGTCTCCCACGATTATCCTCCAGCGTGAGAGTAAGTAATCGGTTTTAGGTTTTGTAGAAGAGTTAGGGTTTGTAAGTCGTACCTTTAATGAGAGTCGAAGGACTCTTTATATACACACGAAACCCTAGTTGGTTTCGTGTTCCTTACCCTTCGCGTATCCCGCCTAAGTCGGCTACTTGATATATATCCCATAAATAAGAGATATCTTATATCAAAGTCATAAATAACTTCGGGCTTGGGCTATCGTGAGCCCAAACCGTTATCATAATAGCCCATTCGTGATGGGTACGAGTCTATTCGTGATGGACTTAAGTGTGGGTCGGGTTCGTGACCCGAATGCGGACTATACGTCATCAGGGTGTTTTAGTACAATAGCTGTCTTTGCTTACTGACATGTCTTTACTTCATCTCAATAGTAATAGATTCACGGGTACAATTCCATCTAGTTTTAAAGACCTTTATGCCCTCAGTGAGCTTGATCTCAGTAATAACCAGTTTACTGTATATATATATATATATATATATATATATATATATATATATATATATATATATATATATATATCTGTCAAACTAGTAATCAAACACCTTTATTATAGATTATTAGTCTGTCAAACTTGTAATCAAACACATATATTGGAACCATTAGTTTCAAACAAATAAATTGAAACCAAAACTGATATCAAATGCATTAGTGAATAAACATATATACGGAGAAATAAATTCTAATATTACATTGAATAAACAATAACAATATATAACAATAACAATATTTAACAATAACAATATATAACAATAACAATAACAATAATAATAACAATAACAATAACAATAATAATAATAATAACAACAATAATAATAATAATAATAACAGAGGTTTCCATTACCTGTTGAGTCAGATCTTCACTCAAAAGTGAAAACCCACAATCGTTGTTTTGTTGCCCACGTACAACCGTAAACCAAAATTGAGATTTTAACCGTATGTGAAAAATGATTTCCATTAATAAAACCGTATCAAATACTTGATTTACGAACTAGAATGCTTGATTTTCGCAGCGCCAAAACTTATTTATTAATCTGAAATTTTCCCCAAAATTTTAAGCGGTACAATGTGAATGTGGGGGCATGGGTATTACTCATGAAATTTTTCCCAAATTTTTAGGGTAGATTTTGTTTTATAATTAAATTAATTAATAGTATATAGTATATGAAATGTATTATATATTGTATATATAATATATATATGTATTTTGTTGTATTTGAAACTAAAAAAGAACTTGAGTATTACCTGGTCGGTGCTCGGGTTATCAACTAAATTAATTTAAAAGCTTTTTACCCAATAATAAAATTTATTATGAAATTAAGTATAATGTTAAAATAAAATCTTAAATCTTGACTCGGTATCTCGCCAAATTGATTTTTTTGGGTCGTGGTCGGGTTGACCTTTTCGGGTTGACATCTTATAACCCATTTGACTTGAAATCAACCTATTTGACTGATTCAACACATTGATATCGTTGTTTTTGAAGATTGTTGGTGACATTGAAGCTTCTTTCCCATATTCTCAAGAAAGGTTCGACGGGCGGGGTAAAAAAAGCTTCATGGCGATACAAAAATGCACTTCGGAAATTAAACAACTCTCAACGGGTGATCCCCCGGATAAGTTTGATGAATATTTAAGAATGGCCGATAGAACATCACGCGAGTGGCTTACATATTTTTGTGATGCGGTCATTCATTTATATCGTCGAGAGTTCTTACGTAAGCCGACTTCCCATGACGTCGCAATGATCCAAATGGCGCATGAAGAAAGACATCACATTCCGGGGATGCTTGGTAGCCTAGATTGTACACAAATAAAAGCTAAATAAAAGAAATTAAATCAAGAAAAATAGCAAAACTATTTAGAAAATTGTGAAATATTTCTGGTAAAAACTTTAAACTATTTAGAAGATAAGAAAATTAGAAACTTTAAAAAAGCTAATATGAATAAGCTGTAACAAGCTGAAACAGTTTATAAGCAAATAAGGAAAAGAAGGCTTAAAACAAAAATGGTGCAAGTGTCTAATGAAAAAGACCCAAGGGCATGATGGTAACGTGTGTGTGTGGTGAGCTGGGTGGACAAAGGAATTGCAACGGAAATATGCAAGACCCGGTTCGTTGTCCCGACGAAGGATGAATGGAATTTGTGAAATTGGGATCGTGAAACGTGTAGTGAATGTGTAAAAGAGAGATTTTGGGATTTATAAACTAAGATAATGAAATTTAAACTAAAACAGTTAATAAAACAAGTGGAATACTATTCTAGGGCAAACGTAGCTAGAAACGCAAAGGAATCCTAAGAACGCGTATTCCCGGGCTAATCCCGAGAATAAAAGTGAAATTAGTGAAATAATAAATCTACGGGTGCAAAAATATTTTTTCTAAGTGCTAAATACTAAAAGAAAATTTTAGAAAAAAGAAATATATTTTTTTGATTTTGATTTTTATTTTTATGAATTAAAAACTATTTTAAACAAATTAAATATTTAAAAATACTAAAACTATTTATAAAAATCTGAAACTTTGCAGGAAAATACCTTAAACTATGCTAAACCTAGGAAAAATAAGAAACAAGAAACAGCTTTATGGAATAAGCAGTAAATAAGCCAAACAGTCTAATAAGCTAAAAGAAGAAAAAGGGGTTAAAAGGATTAATGTAGAAGAAGTGGACATAGAAGTCCCCAGGGCAAGTTTGGTAGCAGAGGTGTGTGTTGAGGCTTTGCTTAAGCTGAGGTCCAGGGTTCGAACCCTGACCTTGGCTTTTTGCCTTTATTTTATTTTTTTAGATTTTCTTTTAAAATCCTATTTAGCACTACAAAATAAGCACATTTTAAAACAGCAACTATATTTTAAAACAAATATTAAATCCAGAATAAGCTAAACAAAATAAGCCGACCCAACTACGTCCACCTCTACTCAAACACTTTAATAAGCCGACCCAAACACTTTAATAAACTGTATTAGGGGTGAGCATAAAAACCGAAAAACCGAATCGAAACCGAAAAAACCGCACCGAAAAAACCGAACCAAATGAAAAACCGACGGAGGTGGTTTTGAGTTTTATAAAACCGAATGTTTGGGGCGGTTTTTGGTTGCATGTGAAAAACCGAACCAAAAAATCCGCCCCGCCCCGCATTTATATATCTTTCAAATTTTATCGAATAATCTTATCTTTATAAAATATTTGATTTGTTACTTATTTAGTTGTTTGATTAAAAACACTTTTTACTTTTGACCATATCTTCTAATCTTTTAAACTATTATACGAAGACAAGAAGGAGCTTATTTTCATTCCTTTAGCTTATTTCCCTGTTTCAGTTTATTTCAGCTTATTCCAATAAGCTGGGATATTTTTTTTATTTTTCCTAGGAGTAGTATAACATTTAGCACTTTCCTGTATTTTTTGGTAATTTTCCATTTCCATTTAGTATTTTTAATTCATTTTTATTTTAAATTCAGTCTTTAAATCATAATAAATTAAATAAAAGTCAAAAAAATATAATTCTTTTTTTCTAAAATTTTCTTTTATTAATTAGAATTTAGGAAAATTAGTTTGGCACCCATAGAGTTAGTATTTCACCATTTCGACGTTTAGGCTCGGGTTTTACCGGTTTAAACCTGTTTTCAGTTTTTCTTTACGTTTTTAGCCACGCGTACTTTAGAGCATCGTTTTTCCTGCCTTTTAAGTCGTTTTTAATTTATGTTCACTTAAGATGAGAGGGCCCTCCACTATGACTATGAAAGTAATATCAACCTTCCACTTGCCCAACCCATTTCATATTCCTGTCTAATCATCTGCAAGGCTATTAATGCTAGTTTTGTGTATATATTAAAACTAATCCCTTTGTTTAGTTTCATTGTTCCAAAACATTATTCAAGCGACTACAAAAAATCGTTGTTTAATATTTCCAAAAAATGGCAGGCGTTCCTCATCTAAATGAGCTGAAGGAAATGTGCGGTTCTGATAAGCTGCACGACTGTTTCAGGTTTCTAATGGCGCAAGAGATCCCTCTGAATGAAGCGTCGTTGATGAAGCTTGGAGAACTAAGGGATATGGTTCGTGTAAGCATTGAAAAGCGCAGCGAGAGGATGGCTGAGTTGATGGGTTTAGATTCTGACGAAGAGGAGGCAGCCGAAGATGTGTATGAACGTCTTCGAGAGCAGCAGGTGATGGAGAAAAGTTTGTTGGAATCTGTTTCTGCTATTCTGGTTCAGATCAGGGCGCTCATTGGTAAGAAGGAGGAGATGATTGATGCCATGGAGGAGTATGATTAGGGTTTGAAGGCGTTGTTGCTGTTGTTTCTTTTGGGGTTAGTGAATGTGGCTTAAGTTTATGTCTTTCTAGATCGTATGATTGTGTAAGTATTTAGGTTGTTTATGTTTGGGACGTGCATGTTTTGAGGCTGGGTCATAGCCGCTTATGTCTTAATGTTTTTAACTCTTATGAACCTTATTGTGTTTCTATGATGTTTACTACGTTTAATGTGTTAATATTATGAACTTAGTTATGGTTACTGGACTACCAGTATTAAGTTTGGTGTTGTTTTCATTGTATGGTTCTTTAAGTTTCATCCTGTGTTTTTTTTTGTGTGTTGAGAGATTTGAATGGAAATAGTAAAGGTCGTGAATAAGTACTTGGTTATCTTGAGAGCCTCATTGATTGATCGGTCATAATCATCTGCAAAAACATCCAATCACTCTCTAAAATTAGAGAATGGTAAATTTGCATTCGTAAAGATAGTCAAATACTTTGTTATATCTTTCAAATTTTATCAAATAATCTTATCTTTATAAAAATATTTGATTTGTTACTTATTTAGTTGTTTCCTAAAAAATAGTTTTTAATTTTGACCATATGTATCTTTTAAACTATTATACAATCTCCTATTATTCCTTGGTTTCCCCACCCTGTATAGTCACAATATTAGTAACACTTAACAACTCAAACTCAATACCTTTCATTGAACATTTCCTGGAAGACGCAAGCCATGGACCCAAGGAAGATGAAGGTTTTAATTCTTTATTTCTTTTATACTCATATTTTAATATTTTGTGAGTAAAATGAAAAGAACATTGATTTATTCATGTTGTATCGGTATGCACCTAATTGACATCCCAATATAATTGTTATTACTGGTGTGAGATTACGCATTGATGGGAACATTGATTCTATTGTATGGTTGAATTGCTCATAAACTCTAAATTATGCATTGATGGTATGCACATAATTGAATGAAAGATTTTATGCTTTGATCTCGATAAAAAAAAGTTTAAGATCCGTGTCACCGAGTTTACTTATAAACTGATTTTTCGAAGGTGATTGACAAATGACAAGGATAGTAATGTTAGCATGGGCTTTGGGGTTGGTTGGTGATTATGAAGGCGAATAGGGATTGATGGAGATAGTGCCATAAGTATTTGTTAGCGTGTTCCCAACCCCATGGAACATGACATATGGTTGCTAGCTGTAATGAGAGTATGAGACACAGGGTAGTCATTAACACTGCATTTGTTAGTTGGAAAATGGTAGTTCAAGTTCCATGTCATCGTTTTTCTATTTTCTTATTCATAATTAGCCACATATCAGATAATCTCCACAAATGTTTCAATCAAAACTTGATCCTAGAACCTTTTAATTGATGATGCTGAATGGTTCTTTCTTCCACAATCCCATGCTGAATGGTTAACATCATAGTACATGTTTGACGTTTCCTGCAACTCAGTATGTAAACCTTCAAGTCAGTATGTAAATAAATTTGTTACCTATACTTTGTGATGACAGTTCCTGCAAGTCATTATGTAAATCTGCAAATATGATGGTGTCCTGTTCAATGTCTGGTTCTATTGTTTTGCCTGTCTGCATATAAGAGTCGTGATCCATACTAATCTTTGCCACATGGTTGTCTAGATTGGTGGGTTATGGGTCATTAGTGTAGTTTAATTGGGGCCTGATAAATTAAGTGGTGCTCATGTGTTTGTGTTTAGTATTTAGTTTCCAGTTTTGGGCCTGATAAATTAAGTGGTGCGTGTAACAAAAAAAGAAACGGGTTCAGGAGAAAGTATTTGGAATATTAGATGCGCTTGTGCTGTTTGGCATATCTTTATATTTAGATAACCAGCATAAGTTTTGTTGCAACTACTAGTGAACTGTTTATATTGAACTATCTTATTTTTTATAGTTGCAATATGCACCTGAAAGTCATATCGAGGCTGAAGTTAGCAACAAAAAAGATGAACTTGTGATTGATTTGGATAGCGAACAGGTTATTGAAACACCAATTGACGAACATATTGTTGAGACTGATAAGAAGAAAGGTGGCCAGAGATCATGGGTATGGGATCATTTTACCTTCGTAAAAGGTGGGTTAGAAGAACAGTTTGAATCCATTACAAGGATTAGAAATGCAGTAAAGTACATCAGATCATCACCTTCCAGGTTTGAAAGCTTCAAGGAAAGTGTTGAGAAAGAGAATATCGAATGTAAAAGAAAACCATGTCTTGATGTAGAGACCAGATGGAATTCCACATTTCTAATGTTGGAAACAGCTGAGAAATACTCAGCCGCGTTTGATAGGTATATATTTTCCATTACGCTATAGTTAGATTATGTTACATATTTATTTAAACTAACATGCTATATATGTTTATGTTGACAGACTTCAGGTTATAGATCCAAACTATAGATCCTACTTTCAAAATGAAGTTGAGGTTGATGGTGAGAAGATTACTAAGAAGAGAAAGAAGAGTGATTGAGTAGTGGGGGCTCCAAACGAAGAGGATTGGGAGAACGCTTGGTAAGTTATATTTGTTTCATTCACTTGTTGAAGTATGTTATATATGGTTTTCCTAGATAGTAATGTGTTATCTGATTGTTTTGTATAGGTTTTTTATGGAGTATTTGAAGATATTTTTTAATGTTACAAAGAAGGTTTCGGGGTCCAAGTATGTGACCTCAAGTTTATTTTTTGGTGAGCTCGTCACAATGCATGCAACAATATCTAGAATGTGTTTACAAGTCGATGAGAAAAAGAGAAAAATGGTGTTGTCAATGAAAGATAAATATGACAAATATTGGGATAACATAGATAACATGAACTTTCTGTTGCATGTTGCTTTGGTTCTAGACCCCCGAAACAAGTTGCGTTATCTTGAAAATTACTTGGGGATGATTTATGGTATGAAGTCTAATAAAAGTGAAGAAGTCTTGGAACGATTTGTTTCAACTTTAACCGATTTGTATAATCATTACAAGATGAAACTGGGCAAAGCAAATGATCGAAACACAACAACTTCTTCATCTTCTACTAGTTTTTTTTATAATGGCTATGAAGTTGATCTAGATGATGGTTATGAAAGGTATTTGGAAGAATGCGGAGAAGGGGTTAACAATACCGAGGTAGAGATTTATTTAGCAGACGGGCCAGAGAAAAAGGTAAAGGGGGATGAGACGTATAATGTCTTAAACTGGTGGAAACTTAATTCAGTTAAATTTCCTATACTATCTCAAGTAGCTAGGCATGTGTTGGGAATGCCAATATCTACCGTTGCATCAGAATCTGCATTCAGTACTGGTGGTAGAGTTATCGACAAATTTAGAAGCTCCCTTACCCCTAAGACAGCTGAAGCGTTAATATGTGCACAAGAATGGTTACGGTCCACACAAACGGAATTGCAAGATGTGGCCCCGAATGGTTTACAACTACAGGACCTGGTAGAAAAATTGGAGAATCTGGAAATTGGTAAAGATTTTTGGCTTTTCATTTACTTAACTATGTCTACTATCTGATGCATTTTTTTAATGTCTACTATCTAATGCATTTTTTCTCTTTGTAGATATGTTTGCTAAAGGAAAAGAGCCATGCGACGAAACTCCTATGGATGAAGAGTGGGACTAAGGTGAGTTTAGTAAAGGATATATTAGCTACCTGTTATTGCAACAAATTAGCTGCATGAATTTGCTGCCAAGATTTCCCTTACATTGTTTACTATCTCTAAAATCTAAATCCTAATTTTGATCAATTAGTATATTGGTTGTAGCTAGAAGATGTGCAGAGGAAAGTGAACAAGTTTGAGTTTGAAGACTAATAAAAGAGTGAAGGAAGACAAGAAGGAGCTTATTTTGTATTTGGCTTTTTAAACTTGCATTTCAGATTTCTTTGATTGTTGGATTTTTTTTATGGTTGTATCATACTTTATTTGCTAGCTTTGGATTGTTGGTGGTTTCTGAATTTCTTTGAGTAACTTGCTTGATTGATTCCTAGTTTTAAATATTTCTCTGACAAGAACACAACGTTACGGGATTTAACTATTTCTTTGGTATGTGAGTACTTAATATATTGTATTTAGGAAGAAATAATTTGGGGAACAAGTGATGGATCATAACTTTCGAGTTAACAAATTGATACCGAAAAAAACCGACACCGAACCGATTTAATAAAAAAAACCGAATAACCGAAACCGAAAAAACCGAAACCAAATGGTTTGAAATGCTTAAAAACCGAAGTCCCCAAACCGCCCCATGCTCACCCCTAAACTGTATGCACTCAAAAAAATAATAAGAACTAAAATTTATCAGAAATCATTGTTTTGGGACCAAATCATCAAATCAAAATCACTTTGTCCATCTCCAAATACACGATCATTCCACCATCCAAAATTACCAGCAGAACTCACCACCATCATCTCCGTCAATTGATATCCGACAACCGGAAATCAGCACCATCATCAAGACCAGGTAATACCTCATAATTAAAACCCTAATCGTTTTTGCTAAATTTTTATCAAACACAATGTGTGAGTTTATCAAACAATTAACATAATTGAAACATAGTTATCTGTGGTTAATTGAATTAGTCTCCCTTTCTTTTTGTTGAAATTATCTGCGGTTATCTATGGTTAATTGAATTAGTTTTTTTATTGTTGGTTTGGTTAAGGCAGGTTTAAGATGGATACGAGTTGGATGTCTTTACCAAGATTTACCATTGAATATAAAAAAGGTCTTGACGACTTTCTTGATTATATATTTTATATTGAGGGTAAAAATGGACAGATTTCATGTCCATGCATTGATTGTGGTAATCATATATGGGTAGATCGGGCGGAGGCTAGAACACATCTGCTATGTGTCGGGTTTATGAAAGGTTATATAATTCCACCTTTTAGTTCCAAATCATGTGATGCTCCTATGTTGGATGCTGAAGATGACATGCAAGGGTTGGTGCATGATGCCTTCCATCGGTTTGGTGATAAAACACAAGAAAATGAAATGGGAACACAAAGTAAAAGTAGGAGTACGCCAAACATAAAGGCGAAAAAATTTTATAAAGTGTTGGAAGAGGCAAAGAAAGAACTATATCCTGGGTGTAAGTTCTCAGTTCTTTCTTTTATCATTAGACTATTTCATGGTAAGTGTGTTGGGAAATGTAGTGACAAGGGTTTCAGCATGATGCTGGATACAGTGAGGGAAACCTTCCCCGATGCTTCCATACCGAAGTCATTGTATGAACTAAGGAAGATAATTCGAGAGTTGGGACTTAGTTATGATAAAATTGATGCATGTCCTAATGATTGTATGCTGTACTGGAAAAAAAACATTAATAAAACAGAATGTGATATATGCCATACGTCAAGGTATAAAGCAAGTGAAGATGATTCCGCAGATGAGTCAACCACACCTGATACAGATAAGAAGATTGGAGAAAAGGTTTTGCGTTATTTTCCGCTCATACCACGATTGCAAATGTTATTTATGTCATCTAAAACAGCTGCCTCCATGAGATGGCATGATGAGAGTCGCACGAAAGATGGTTACTTGAGACATCCTGCAGATTCCCCAGCATGGAAAGCATTTGATTTTAAGTATCGTAAGTTTGCCAATGAATCTCGTAATGTCAGGCTGATGAGGCGAAAAGTGTACCGCTTTTAAGGGGTCATTTAAGCCCGAAATCGTATTTATTTGATCAAATATTGCCCTAAATCGTTCCTTTTGTCATTTTAGGTACTTTTGAGGAGAAATCTGGAAAAGGAGGCATTTTGGACGTTTTTGGAGCATAAAAGTGAAGAAAACGGCAAAGTCTCAAAATTGTGCTGAAAGTCACCTTTGACGGCGTCAACATTAACTCCAGACGGCGTCATGCTTTGGCAAGAAAAGTTGGATGTGAAATTTACTCATGACGGGCCAGTGAGTTTGCATGAGAATTCTGACGGCGTCACGCTTTAACTAAATCAAGGGCGTCACGGCTTAAATCATAAGGGGACGGCGTCACGTTCTGGATCCGACGGCGTCAAGCCTTGATAAGCCAGAATGGATTTTTGAAGAGCTAAAGAGGGACGGCGTCAAGAAGGTCACCCGGGAACCCTAAAAGCGGCGAGGTGACGGCGTCACAATGCATAAGGTGACGCCGTCAGATGTCAAAGTCTATATATAGTTTTCTAATTTTTTGTCATTAAAGGAGAGCTTAGTGTGTGGAATTTTGGGATAAAACCCTAAGACGATTTTAGCTACTTTTTCAGGGCTTCTTGCCTTGAGATCTTCCATGTTTCATTGAAAGATAAGTTATCAATTAATCATTCAATATGTCTATGTGTTGTTTGATTCTATCTTATGCTTGTCTTTTGTTTAACATGTTAGGCTAATTTTATCTTGTGTTTGCTTAGATCTAATGAAACCTAGCTATTGATTATTGGTTGTTAGTGTGTTGTTAGTTGTATTGGATGATTGTTTATCTATGTTAGGCTTAAGAAAACTGGCTAACTTCCTATTCGGTAACTTGCTTGAACGTCTTAAGAAACATGAACCAAATGCGTACTAAAGGTTTTTATGGTTGTATTTAATGCACAAGCGAATTCTAGTGATCCCATGTTAGGAGCTTCCTAGCCGGCTCGACATAGGAGTGAAGTAGGAGCTTGTAGAGTTTGGGGAAGTAAGTACGCCACCCCACGAATGGTATTAAGGAATACACCCGTCATCCACGCGACTAATACACACTAATTAACCGGTAAAAGATAGTTAGGGAGTAAGGAAATCTAAGTAAACACATTTCTCCACACATAAGTTTCTCACCACTTTTCATTTTTGTTATTTTATTTTATTTGCATTTGTAGTAATTTGGGTTAGTTGACTAGCAACTAATTCCGCCCACTCCTTCAAAACCCGAGATTTTACTTGCTTTCATAAAAATATAAAAACATAAAAAGAATCTTCCTCAACCCTTAGACCTAATTAGAGTAGCCTTTCATACCTAACGAACACTATTCCCTGTGGAGAACGATCAATCCCCCGTACTTACCACTACACTATACTACATCGGTCAGGTACACTGCCTGGTGGGGTTGTAAGCCTCTTGAGATCCCTTGAGAGGTAAAACCTGTTGTAAGGTTGCAAAACCCACGCATCAAGTTTTTGGCGCCGCTGCCGGGGAATAGTTATTGTTTAGGTTGAATTTTTATTTCTATTAGGTCTACTCACTAGATTCCTTTCTAGTGAGATTTTTATTTTATTTTTCTAGGTTTTCTTTAGTCTATCTATTTTCTTCGTGTCTTTGTTCGTAACCATTACCGTCCGACATCATGGAAGATGGTAATATCCTTAACCCCCACAACCCACCACCACAACAACCACCACCACCTCCTAGAGCCCGTACTTTAGGAGAGTATTCCCGTCCTAGCCACCACGGCTATCGAAACACCATTGAGCTCACTCAAGGAGCCAATATCACACCCTTGCGATCCGACACCATCCGGTTGGTGCAAAGCGGATGCGCATTCCATGGACTTCGTTCTGAAGATCCTAATCAACATCTCAAGGACTTTCTTAAAATCGTTGATTCTATAGACCTTGATGTTGCCACTCGAGAGACGACCCGATTGCGTCTCTTCCAATTCTCTCTGCGGGACCAAGCTAGTCAGTGGCTAGAACGTCAACCCGCAGGATCCATCACCTCTTGGGATGATCTCACCACTCGTTTCCTTGCTCAGTTTTTCCCACCAGGGAGAACTACCAAGCTAAGGAAGGATATCTTGATGTTTGAACAACGTCGAGGCGAAACCCTCTACGGGGCATGGATTCGATTCAAGGACTTACTTCAAAAAGTCCCTCATCATGGCATAAATCTATGGCTTCAAATCCAAATCTTCTATGACCATGTTGATTACCACACCAAGCGTGCCATCGATCGAGCCGCCGGGGGCAGATTGCGCGACAAAAGCGCCGAGGAATCATGGGAGATCATTGATGAGCTTGCATCCGACGATGATGAACTGTGGCAAGTCTCCCACGACGTGCGCTCGGCAGTCAAGACATATTCATCGCCCGATACAGCCAATCAAATCACTGAGGAAAGCGTTAGTGAACTTGAGAAAAGGGTTGCATATCTTATGGAAAAGCAAAAGAGACCCTTAAGTCCACAAAAAGCAACAATTAACTCAGTCTCAAGCGTTAGGCAAATACCATTGTCCGAATCACCCCTTAGGGAAACTACCAAACCCTTCCATAAGCACGCTCCACCCAACTCACCACCTCAGGAACTTAGTCCAACATTCGAAGCTCGAATGAGAGAGTACATGTCAAAACACTCCGAACGGTTGGCAAAATTTGAGGAAGCCGTCTACAAACAAAAGGAGGAAATGGAAGAGAAAATGGCGGAGATGATGAATCTTTTGAAAGAATACACAAATACTAAAGCCCCTGAAAAAGTGTTGGTGAGGAATGACGCTGATGTTCCTAACACTGAATTTGTCAAGGCCACCTCCGTCGTCCAAGAGGGCGGAAATGATGGAAGAGGAAAATCCATAACTATGGAAGTTAACAAAATTGACCTCATCCCACTTAATAAGGGAAACACCAATGCTTACAAATGCGATTCCGACAAGGGAGAGGAGGCGCCCTCTGAGGAGCGCCAATTGTTTGAACCGCCAGTATCACAACAAGTGAAGCATTACTTGAAGCACGAAATAAACAAGGAGACCATAAACGATTGGGTGAGAAACTATCGACGTACTCATCTACCCAACAAGGAGTCCAAGAAGGTGGAACCGGATGACAAATCTGACACATTACCCGGTGGGCAATTGTATGAATGCCTCATAGGACAAAAGTTAGTGGAAAAGCAGAAATTCTACGGGGTCTTTGAAATACCATGCAGCATTGGAAAACATAAGTATCTGGATGCGATAGCTGACCAAGGTTCCGACGTAAATTTGATGCCTTTATCCGTTTATGTCCAGTTAACCGATGAGTTGCCATCCATCACCCATACTAAACTCTCCTTTGCGAAACATTCTTATGAGTACCCGTTAGGAATTGCAGAAGATGTATTGGTCAACGTTGCCGGATTCCTGTATCCGGTCGACTTCATGATCATTGAGAGAAATGATATGAATATGCCAATAATCCTTGGGGCACCCTTTCTCGCTACCACTAGAGCACAAATCAATTACGAAAATAGCACCATCCAAATGAAGAAGGGGAAGAAAACAATAAACTTCCCAACGATCCCACGACATATACGAGATGTTGCTCTGCAGAAGAAGATGGAGGCTAACCCCAATATAATCCGTGGTAATGTTCGAGAGAAAATTCTTGCATGGGAGGCGAGGATTAAGAGTTATATGGAAAATGAGATTAGAGAATGTAAAGGTGGAAATAACAACTACATTGAGGCTGATGAGCAAACCAATAACCCCGTTGAATTTACAAAAGGGGACTTAGTGCTCCTAAGGCATTCAGCAACTGAAGCACCTACTAATGAACCAAGTCCCTGGTGGTACGGACCATTCATAATTAAAAGTTTACACCAAGATGGGATAGTAAGCTTGACCAGCAAAGGAGGAGGTGAAGTGACCGCGAATGTCGAGCGATTGAGACACCATCACCCTGATAACAAGGATCATATCTATCAGGGATACGTCATTATGAATGATGGAGTCACTTGATGAGCGTGACTTTGAGTCTAGCTACAAGACTCGTTAATAAAGAAAAGCGCTTCTTGGGAGGCAACCCAATCTTTATTTGTTTTATTTGCTTTGTGTGTTTATTTATTTGTTTGTTTGTTTTTATTTGTTTCCGTATGTGTGTTTAATTTTTATTCTTATTGATTCATGTTCAAAACTAATTTGTGAAAATGCTTTATTTTGTTTTTAACTTCGTCTTAACTACATATAAAGTTATTTTGCAAAAGATAAGTGTAAGGGAAATCTAAATCGGTTTATTAGAACACATATGAACATGAATCGTAATAATAATAAATTAACATACATATTCGTATTTGTTTGAGTCAAATGCTTGTATCGAGTCATAATGATGTTTTGCAGGATTTCCAGGAAGTAAGGTAAAGGTTTTTCCAGAAATTTTCCGGAAACTTAAAACGAAAATTTTTGTCAGGTCATTTATGACGGCGTCAGGGGTTATAACCTGACGGCGTCAGATTTAATTTCCAGAAATTTTTGAGAATTTTGTTTTTAAAAAGTTTTTATTAAAATCTCCAACTTATAATCTCCAGGAATCTGCAAAGTTATCATTCCACAAGCATTATATCCTTATATATAGATTTTATCCCGCCGATGTTATGCAGGTTTTCGTGTTTGTTTTCTCAGGTTCAACAGGTTATTTTGGACAAGGAAATGTTTTGAATTAAGCTTATGGCGATGCATTAGTCATGGAGCTTCAACATTCTCTTTGGAGGAAGATTTAACCGTGTAATTTCATTATCCAACGAGCGAATCAGGGGAGTATTTGATTTCATTCTTTTACTTTTTCTTTTACATCTTGTTATTTGAACATTAGGGACAATGTTCATCTTAAGTGTAAGGGGAGGGTAAAAGTACGATTTTAGAGAATACAATTGCGCTTGATTTTTGTTTATTTAATAGTAGATGTGTAATAAAACTGAGAGAAATACTTGTTAAGGTAATTTTAGTGCCAAATTTAAAATTTTTTACAACATATAAGAGTGAAACTTTGATCTTAATGAGCGTCTCACGGATAGGAGTTATATGACTAGCACAAAAACCGTACCACTAAAAAATTTTCCACCCCCAAATATGTGAGGTTCGCCCCTAGAATTGGTAGGAAAAGCATTTATGCTATGATGTGTGTACCGGTAGCACTTAGATTCTAGAACTTGCGTTAGGACCATTCCGAGGCCACAAGTGAGACTACATTCGTGTAGTTAGATTTACTACATGATAAGAGGCATTAGGATTAACCCATTGTTTTTACACCTGTGTTTTTGTTATAATTACATTGGCTACATTGGTCAAGTAATTCTCCCACACCCTTTGCGTTGTACTCATTTTTAGTACACGATACCCCTAGTACACCCCTCAGAGCCTATCTTTTCGTTTCGACCTTTAAGCATTTTACTTAAAGGAAGAATTTGTTACACCCCACTTAAATGTACACCCAAATCGCCTTAGCCTACCTTATATGCACTCATTTTTAGTGCATTATTGTGACAACATTTGTTTAAACCCAAGTTAATTATCTAATTGATTACATGGTTGCTAAGTCGAGTCATATCCTTGTACATATTGTTTTGGGACGATTGGGACTCATGGGTAAAGTACTAGTGTAATGGAGTAATGGGGAAGAACATCATTTATTACCCCCATATGTGCTAAATGTTTTAAAAGTACTCCAAGTTTTTCAATTATCTTAATTCGAGTCATTAGAATAGTTATTTGTAAAGTTATGTAAAAGTTCAAGTGTAAGGGGATGCAACGCCCCTTTGATGTATTATTTTGGATGGTAGGGTAAAAGTGTATGCAAAAAAAAAAAAAAAAAAAAAAAAAAAAAAAAAAAAAAAAAAAAAAAAAAAAATTTCAAGAAAAATACAAAAAAATGAGAAAAAGAAAAGTAGAAAAAACATACGGACTACCATCCCGTTTCATTTTATGTTTATTTTATGTTTATGTTTTGTTATTTTCTTTCATTAGCTTAAGATCGAGTCTAGTCTTGGCTTAGCAACATTGTATAGTACATGTAATTGATCAAGATCTTTAACTCGCCACCAGTAAAATATCCCGTATCCAACAAAACCGTGTTTTCCTTTTCCCTACACCTAACGTTATAACCCATTTAAAAGCCCTCTTTGATAGTTTATCTTAGGTGCTTACGCCTAGTGGAGGAGGTTTTCGATCCTTTCCCAAGCCTATGGTAATCTATTTGCTATGACAGGTAGTGAGAGATATTTTCCGTTTTCATTTATGAGATTTATTTTGATGACACTTGAGAGATGTGAGTATCTAAACACTACTTGTGAGGTGCTAGTATGTAATCTCCGTGCTTATTATGATTGAAGTGGAACGATTATTTGTTGTAATTACTTTTATGTTTGCATTAAATGACCCCTAACTTGTATTTTGATTAGAATAAAAGCGCATTTGCTTGAGGACAAGCAAATCTCAAGTGTAAGGGTATTTGATGAGGCGAAAAGTGTACCGCTTTTAAGGGGTCATTTAAGCCCGAAATCGTATTTATTTGATCAAATATTGCCCTAAATCGTTCCTTTTGTCATTTTAGGTACTTTTGAGGAGAAATCTGGAAAAGGAGGCATTTTGGACGTTTTTGGAGCATAAAAGTGAAGAAAACGGCAAAGTCTCAAAATTGTGCTGAAAGTCACCTTTGACGGCGTCAACATTAACTCCAGACGGCGTCATGCTTTGGCAAGAAAAGTTGGATGTGAAATTTACTCATGACGGGCCAGTGAGTTTGCATGAGAATTCTGACGGCGTCACGCTTTAACTAAATCAAGGGCGTCACGGCTTAAATCATAAGGGGACGGCGTCACGTTCTGGATCCGACGGCGTCAAGCCTTGATAAGCCAGAATGGATTTTTGAAGAGCTAAAGAGGGACGGCGTCAAGAAGGTCACCCGGGAACCCTAAAAGCGGCGAGGTGACGGCGTCACAATGCATAAGGTGACGCCGTCAGATGTCAAAGTCTATATATAGTTTTCTAATTTTTTGTCATTAAAGGAGAGCTTAGTGTGTGGAATTTTGGGATAAAACCCTAAGACGATTTTAGCTACTTTTTCAGGGCTTCTTGCCTTGAGATCTTCCATGTTTCATTGAAAGATAAGTTATCAATTAATCATTCAATATGTCTATGTGTTGTTTGATTCTATCTTATGCTTGTCTTTTGTTTAACATGTTAGGCTAATTTTATCTTGTGTTTGCTTAGATCTAATGAAACCTAGCTATTGATTATTGGTTGTTAGTGTGTTGTTAGTTGTATTGGATGATTGTTTATCTATGTTAGGCTTAAGAAAACTGGCTAACTTCCTATTCGGTAACTTGCTTGAACGTCTTAAGAAACATGAACCAAATGCGTACTAAAGGTTTTTATGGTTGTATTTAATGCACAAGCGAATTCTAGTGATCCCATGTTAGGAGCTTCCTAGCCGGCTCGACATAGGAGTGAAGTAGGAGCTTGTAGAGTTTGGGGAAGTAAGTACGCCACCCCACGAATGGTATTAAGGAATACACCCGTCATCCACGCGACTAATACACACTAATTAACCGGTAAAAGATAGTTAGGGAGTAAGGAAATCTAAGTAAACACATTTCTCCACACATAAGTTTCTCACCACTTTTCATTTTTGTTATTTTATTTTATTTGCATTTGTAGTAATTTGGGTTAGTTGACTAGCAACTAATTCCGCCCACTCCTTCAAAACCCGAGATTTTACTTGCTTTCATAAAAATATAAAAACATAAAAAGAATCTTCCTCAACCCTTAGACCTAATTAGAGTAGCCTTTCATACCTAACGAACACTATTCCCTGTGGAGAACGATCAATCCCCCGTACTTACCACTACACTATACTACATCGGTCAGGTACACTGCCTGGTGGGGTTGTAAGCCTCTTGAAGATCCCTTGAGAGGTAAAACCTGTTGTAAGGTTGCAAAACCCACGCATCACAGGCTTGGTTTAGCGAGTGATGGGTTTAACCCTTTTAGAACAATGAGTGTTTCTCATAGTACATGGCCTGTTGTTTTGACACCATATAATCTACCTCCTTGGATGTGCATGCAGCAACCTTATTTCTTTCTATCTTTACTTATACCTGGCCCATCTGCTCCTGGGAATAATATAGATGTCTATATGGAACCGTTAGTGGCAGAGCTAAAGGAGTTGTGGGATATTAACGGAGTAGAGACTTATGATGCATCAACAAATAGTAACTTTCGGATGCGTGCTTGTTTGTTATGGACGATCAGTGACTTTCCTGCTTATGCAAATTTATCCGGATGGAGCACCAAAGGTAAACTTTCATGTCCTAACTGCCATAAACATACAAAATCAACACGCTTGACTCATGGCAAAAAACATTGTTTTATGGGACATCGTCGATATTTGCCTACTGATCATGCTTTTCGAAAAGATAAAAATACTTTTGATGGCACAGTAGAACAAGACAGGCAACCCCGTGGCTTATCAGGACTAGAAGTACTTGATGAGTTAAATGGTTTTGAAATTAAATTTGGAAAACTTGTGAAGAGCAACCCAAATTTACCTTTTAATTGGAAGAAGAAAAGTATTTTTTTTGAGTTACCGTACTGGAAAGATAACTTGCTACGCCATAATCTAGATGTAATGCATATTGAGAAGAATGTTTGTGACAGTGTCCTTGGAACGCTAATGAATCTAGATAGGAAGACCAAGGATCATATAAAAGCACGCCTTGATTTACAAGAAATGGGCATTAGACATGAACTTCATCCTATAGTTCAAGATAACAACAAAGTTTATTTGCCACCTGCTTGTTTCTCAATGGATAAAAAAGAGAAAGATATTTTTTTTCGTGCGCTTAAGAAGGTGAAAGTTCCAGATGGTTATGCAGCTAATATATCAAGATGCGTTGAGTTAAAACCTCCAAAACTGTTTGGACTTAAAAGTCATGATATCCATATTTTGATGCAGCAGTTGCTTCCCCTTGCCTTGCGAAATGTGTTGCCTAAGCACATGCGCTATCCTGTGATGAAGCTATGTCGTTACTATAAACAATTATGCCCAAAGGTTCTTAATCCAAATGATTTGGTTCAAATGGAAATCGAGATTGGAAAAATACTTTGTGATTTAGAAAGGATTTTTCCGCCATCATTCTTTGATGTCATAGTTCATCTTTCGGTTCATCTTGCTTCAGAGGCCAGATTAGGAGGGACAGTTCATTACCGTTGGATGTATCCAATCGAGAGGTGCACATTACTATTTTAGTAAATACCCTTATTAAAAAATATTATTGAATCTGAAATTCTTGGTTTTGATATCTCAGGTATTTATCTACATTAAAATCTTACGTGCGAAACAGGAGTAACCCGAAGGGTTCCATTGCAGAAGGATATCTAGCTGAAGAGTGTGTGTCGTTTTGTTCATTGTACTTATCCAGTGATGTTGAGACCGTACATAATAAGACAAGTTGAAATTATGATGACGATGGTTATGAGGATGTTTTACCTATCTTTTCTATGTCGGGTCGACCGATTGGTGCTACAAAGGTAGAAATAATGGACCTTGACATTTTGGCTAAAGCACATTCATATGTGTTGTTCAATTGTAGTGAAGTTGATGAATTTCGAACGTAAGTAATTATATTAGTTGTGAGTTTCATAAATTATATTATATGATTAATAGTTGTCGTTGTTATCATCATTATCATCTGTTAACACTGCAGTGAACATCTGGCGATGGTTCATCATGAAAATCGGAAAAAACATAAGCGTGACATTCAACGTTTACATAGTGAGACTTTTGAGTCGTGGTTTCAAGATCATGTAAGGAATATACACAGGTTTATTACTTTTAGAAAATAATTATAATGACATAGCATTTTCAACCTACTAATACCCGGGTGTATAACAAAACAATTAACACATCTTGCCTTAATTCAGATTGAGGAGCTACATACTAGAGGGGATCACAGAATCACAGAAAGTCTAAGGAACTTGGCAAGTGGTCCATCTGAGTTTGTGAAAAAATATAGGGGATTTATCATAAATGGTTTCCGATTTCACATAAAAGATGTAGAACAGAATAGGAAAACACATAATAGTGGGGTTATGCTTCAGGCCATGAAAAACAGCTTCTCAAGTGCTACAGATAACAATCCTATCGTGGGAGATATAACTTACTACGGGGTTTTGAATGATATCATTGAGTTGGAGTATGCTATTGACAAGAAAGTAGTTTTGTTCCATTGTGATTGGATTTCCAATGGTTCAAGGAAAAAAGAAGATGACAACGGGTTTACTCTATTGAATTTTAAAGGATTGAAGCCTCATAACGAGCCTTTTATACTAGCTTCTCAAGCACAACAAGTATTTTACGTTGCAGATCGTGTTGACAAAGGATGGCAAGTTGTGATCAAGACAGCGCCCAGACATGTTTATGACATGGATGAACAAACAAGTCTTGATGACGTGGAAACACATTTGCAGAGTGACTCATTTATGGGTCCTCAACCTGACGAAACCATGGATATTGAATTGGTTAGAGGTGGTTTCAATGGAACCATTGTGGACAATAATGACTTAGTTTTTGCCGGAGATGAAGATCCAGTTGAAGCAACTTCATGATTTCAATTAGCTAAATAGTAATACTCCCCGTTTTTATCTAAAATGAGTTGTTAAGAATCAATTACAAGCCTCATTACTGTTTATATAACTCTTGCTTGTACTCATTTTCATTATTAATAAAAATTCAAGTTTTTCATAATTCGAATTAAGCTAAAATTAGTTGTTAAGAATCAATTACAAGCCTCATTACTGTTTATATAAGCTCATTATAGCTTCTTGTTAGCTTATAACAATCAATTCAGTCCTAATCCAAGAATTCCAAAAAAGTCAAAGAAAGTCAACCAAGGTACTATTCATCAGCTTATTAGAGCTTATTTGCTTTTTCTATGCTTATCTGATCTCAGTGATGTTGTTTGGAGTTAATTAGATAGGTGGTTATTGCTTAAGTTAGTTTTGGCCTTAATTAGCTCAAAAAGCCATAAAACAGTCATAACATAGCATCTAGCTTATCAAGTGCTTATTTGGAATTTAAAAGTTGTTCATCAGAGGCTCACTGTAGTTAGTAAATGATCTGCATTCAGTATCTCGGCTTAGATAGGCCTGTTTTAGTTTTAAATCTCAAAAGCAGCTTATTAAGGGGTGTTTGGCTAAGGGTCAAAACAGGTAAATAAGGTAGTGTACTGTTCATTTGCATGTTAGGGAACTTTCAATCTAGCTTAATGTAATGTAGATAAGTTGTTTTCAGGTGACCATAAGGTGTTTTGAGGATTTTTCTATAATAGAGTGATTATTCCTCATTTTAGGCTCAAAACTGTTGGATTGAGCTTATTATAGGGATAAGCAGTTGAGACCCCTATTTTTGCCAATTTCATGTTGATTTCAGTCCCTAGTAAGTAGTTGATAAAGTTTCGTAAAGCCTTGGTCAAAACTAGCTCAAATCAGTCCACTATTTATATAGCAGACTTAAATTTTGGTTTTCCCAATTTGCAGCACATCCTTTTGATTTTTAATTTACTCATGTTAAGTTGTTATAAGCTCAAATTTTGCACAGAGTTAGTTGGCTAGCTTATCTAGCTATTACTATTTTTTCTAGAATTTTAAGAATTTATTTGGAGTGCTTTTTCATGGCTTGAAAAAGCCTGTTTTTCCCCTGCACCAAGGTTACAACAGCAGCCCTTAGTGGCTTTTTAGCTTCTTTTGTCATTTAACAGTGCTTATTTCCCCTATTGTGGCTTATTTTAGTTGTCCTTTTAGTTTATTATTAGTCATCTAGTTTATTTCAGTCTTGCCTCAGCTTATTAGTAGCTTATCAGCTTTTTTTCCCTTAAGCCTTAGTTTATTACTTGTTTTTGTCAACTGCTCAGTCCTTTGGGCTTATTTGTATGCTTATTTCAAGTTTCCAGCAATAGTTGTAGTTTTGAAAAATGCTTATTCATTAGTGCTTTTCATGTTTGTAAAAAGAAAATTAAAAAAACAATTCAAAAAGTCCAAGAGCAGGGATCGAACCCTGGTCTCTGGACTCCCAGACACACACCACTACCACTCTTTCCCTTGGGTCTTTTGCGTTTTATCCTTCTTTAATAATCCTTTTAACACTTATTCCCTCATTTGCTATTCGAATTACTTAGCTTATTCCCAGCTTATTTAAATAAGCTGGGACCTTTTTAGTATTTTTCCTAGGATTGTCGTATCATAAAGTACTTTCAGTAAAACCTATGAGACCCAAGTGACAAGGGTCCTACTAAATTTTGTTATAATAAAACTGTTGCGAATAACCGTTGTAAAAACCTGATGTTTTATTACTTAAATAGCTAGTGTCCTATTAAGTTTTGTTATCATAAAACTTTTGTGAATAAGCGTTCCATAAAACTGATCTTTTATGACTCAAATATCAAGTGTCCTATTATGGTGTATCAAGTTTTGAGACCCAAGTATCAAGTGTCATATTAAGTAATGTTTAAATAAAACTTTTGTAAATAAGCGTTCTAAAAAACTAATGTTTTATGACTCAAATAAGAAGTGTTCTATTATGGCGTATGATAATAAAACCATAAAAAATAAGCGTACTATAAAGGTTAATGTTAAAAGACACAGGTGTCAAGGGTCTTATTAAGTTTTGTTAAAATAAAACTTTTGCAAGTAAGCGTTCAATAAAACTGATACTTTATGACTCAAATTTCAAGTGTCCTATTATGGTGGATGAATTTATGAGACCCAAGTGTCAAGTGTTATATCAAGTTATGTTTTAATAAAACTTAATTTGAATAAGCATTATAAAAAGCGGATGTTTTATGACTCTCAAAAGAAGTGTCATATTATGGTGTATCATAGAAAAACCATTATGAATAAGCGATCTATAAA
This sequence comes from Artemisia tridentata subsp. tridentata, assembly GCA_021014915.2. Classification (NCBI taxonomy): domain Eukaryota; kingdom Viridiplantae; phylum Streptophyta; class Magnoliopsida; order Asterales; family Asteraceae; genus Artemisia; species Artemisia tridentata. The sequence continues at coordinate 163,648,260 of CP139506.1, forward strand.
GGTTAACGTTATAAGACCCTATTGTCAAGGGTCCTATTAACTTTTGTTATAATAAAAAACGTTTACGAATAAGCGTTCCCTAAAACTGATGTTTTATGACTCAAATATCAAGTGTCCTATAATGGTGTATCAATCTATGGGACCCAAGTGTCAAGTGTCATATTAAGTTATGTTTTAATAATACGTTTGCGAATAAGCGTTCTAAATAATTAATGTTTTATGACTTATGTATCAAGTGTCCTATTATGGTGTATTGTAATAAAACCATAATGAATATGCGTCCTTTAAGGGTCCTATTAAGTTTTGTTATAATAAAACTTTTGCGAATAAACGTTCTAAAATACTGATATTTTATGACTCAAAAATAAAATGTCCTATTATGGTGTATGATAATAAAGCCATTATGCATAAGCGTCCTATAAAGGTTAACGTTATAATACCCACGTGTCAAAGGTCCTATTAAATTTTGTTATAATAAAACTTTTGTGAATAAGCGTTTTAACTAACTGATGTCTTATGACTCAAAACTCAAGTGTCCTATTATGGTGTATTATAATAAAACCATAATGAATAAACGTCCTATAAAGGTTAACGTTATAATACCCACGTGTCAAAGGTCCTATTAAATTTTGTTATAATAAAACTTTTGTGAATAAGCGTTTTAACTAACTGATGTCTTATGACTCAAAACTCAAGTTTCCTATTATGGTGTATTATAATAAAACCATAATGAATAAACGTCCTATAAAGGTTAAAGTTATAAGACCCAAGTGTCAAGGGTCTTATTAGGTTATGTTATAATAGGACATCTAGTGATCAAGTGTCGTATTACACTATCACATAATGGGACACCAACAACTAAATGTCTTATAAAGTAATTTATTAGGATCCATATTTTAAGTGTCCTATTAAGTTATATGATAATAGGACCCCAAATAATCAACCATCCTATTATATAACTTTTTAGGACACCCCTAAGTAGCATATATTTAAAAAGGACCCCAAACGCTCATATGTCCTATTAAATAGTTTTTTAGGACTCTATTATCATACTGTCCCACACAAAGGGTCCTAAAAAGCCACTTTTGTTGTAGTGAAACCTAATATCTCTATTATATAAAGAGATATAGGACGTATAGTTTTTTGTGTGTTAAGATGTGAACACCAGGAAAAGTGTGTGTGTGTCCTAGGCGTATAGGTTATGAAAAACGCCTAGATGTGTTTGTGTTCAGCCTCAAGGATCGTTTGATCCCTGTTATTATTGAGTAACCGTTCTACACTTGATCAAGTAGAATTAGGGCTGTTAGTTGTGTTTGTAATTGTTATAGATGATGATGATGAAGAAAACCTTGTTACAATAACATTGATGTTTTGTTTAATCCGCTGCGTATATTGTTAACCTTTGTTATTGTTATTCCTAGAGCTCAAAATGATCTAAGGAGTCATAACAAACTCCACAGTCTCATTATCATTGTAATACACTTTTTGATTATTAATAAGTTTGTGTTTTAAGAGTTATTATCTTATTTGGGTTTTATTCCCTAGAAGTTTTACTTTGTTATCACCCTTGGATTAGGGTTTATCAAAATTTGCTTCCACGTCTTATGTAAGTTGGCATCTAGAGCTTGTTAGTATCCTGGATGGTGAATGGTGTAGAAGATTCAAAAACTCATATTGTTGGTAGGGTATAGTCTGCGGAGTAAATGGATCATGGTTTCACCAAATCTATGAAAGATCTTGACAGGAGTTACACTATGCGAGAAGAACTACGTTCCATGATCATAGGTGGGGCATCGATCCACAAGAATCGTGAGGATAGCAATTATGGAGGATCAATAATTCGTCCAACCATAGGCGGATCTATTGCAACTATAGGTGCAATCAATCCCCGTTCAACAATAGGAGGATTGAAGAATGGGAGGAGAAAAAAAGGAGTGTCAAGTGTCTAGACTTTTTAAAATTACCAATGAAGGTTTTTCCAATTGAAGGTTAAAGTTTGTAGGGTTCGGTTACCATCGGAATATTTTATAAAGTAGGAGTACTTTGTATTGTGAATGATATTGATGAGTGCCATATATTATTGGGAAGACCTTGGCGATGTAAGGCTAAGGACAAATATGATCTTCAACAAAATCTCTACCATTTTAATGGGAAGGAATGAGAATTGCTATGGTTCCGCCTGAAGTAAAATCACAATTACCAAAACCCAAGGTTGAGTTTGAAGAAAAGACTTTCAAGGTTGAAGTTGTTAAAGGTCACGTTGAGAAAGTCCAAGATCTTCAAATTTGTGAGCAACATGATAACAAAGCATCAACTTTACTGTTGGAACGACAAAAGGAAGTTGGTTTAAAGGTTGTGAAGAGTTTGTGGGTTCTAAGATAACGAAGATGTAAAGGTTGTAATCATGATTTAAACACGAATGTTTAAATCGAAGACCCAAGTTTTTTTTCTAATGGCGGTAAGTGAAAAAAAAAGATTCCAATGAAAGATTTTAAAGAAAATTAATGTTTTTTTAAGCCTCGTCAATGTAGGGGTTGGTGGTCACATGCATGGTCAGCGGAAAATAAATAGACAAATACCATGCAGACCAAAACCCTAATAAGTCACATCTCCTAATCAGGGATTTAACCTAAGCAAACACGTATAAAGGGTGTCTAGGAATACTTACTTATTTATCCTGTAAGACGTAAGCTTCCATGACCTTTCTTGATCTGCATGAAACGCCTTCTTCTTGATCTTGATGCCTCATGAACACGTTTACGGTTTCTTGAGAAAAACATTGCTTGGACTGCGATAGATATCCATCGGTACTGCACAGGTAGAACTAGGGCTACGAACCTATACAAGTTGGTGAGTACGAAATCAGGTAAAATCCCTAATCGATTGGAAGTCGACTCGAGTCGACTTGCGATCAGATCACAAAAGGTTTTAACCCTTTGTGTTGTTTGGTCGACCGATCGCACAAGAGGAGAGGGGAGGTAGGGATTAGAGGATTGTTATGTGAAGTTTATGGAATGCCTCTGTATTTATAGGCTTTCATAGAAGGTTCCTAGAAGAACTAAGAAACCCCTAACTTCTGCAAGTAATAAGAGTTTGAAAAAGTGTCAAACTCCCCCTTAGAAGGGTCAACCGAATATACAATCCCTAATGGATTGTATATTGCCTTTTATTACTTATATATTTATCTATGAAAAATATATTAACTTAAAACAACTACCGTTTTACCCCTCAATGAAATACTAACTACTCTTATTTCCTTTCAAAACTTGTTTCTCATTTCCACTTGCCAGTTCTGTTTAGTGTGCACCGGTGTAACCCTTCGGCATTTTTGTAAAGGCTAGTGGTGAAAGTTGTTGTTTCTTTGCACATAATCCTTTCAGACTCCTACTTGTGTAGAGACAACAACCATGTGAACCTCTTTCACTGTACCAAGAGGTTACTAGCAAAACATTGAATCCATCACATTATTTACGGAATCACAGAATCATAGTACAAAAAATTGTTCGCAACAAATATCATTCTTAAATTGAATCCATCGCATTATTTACGGGTCTTTGAATATATGTTAATTGTATAAGTGTCTATTTTTTGAGATTGTATTTTCTGTAGACGAATTTGCCTTTCTACCTGATTTATAGTTATTGTTTATATTCCTGTTTGCAAATACACCATACTGCGCCATATAAAAAAAAAATATTCGATACGAATATCATACTTAAATTGGCTCTGCCGCAACACGCGGTGGCCTAATTCCTCATTCTAATCTATTGCATTTATATAGCTTATTATACTTTTTTTCTAAATATTAAATCCATACAACCCAATACTTCCGTACAACCATCATTAGATCCAAGTGCAAATCATCACTTCAATACACCATTTTAATTCATAACCCATTTTAATTCATATTTTGAACATTTCGTTATTTTTGTAAAACAACCAATTTAATTCATACAACCTTCACTGTCGTCTTCATCACCACCACCGCAAGCGAAACAACCTACAATAACTAATTTCACTACATATCAAACACCCAAACAAACAACTTACAATTTAATATTCTTTATAAAAACACCAACTGATGATACCTAGTTAAGTTTGTGGATATAAATTAATATATGTATGACCGGATTTGAACACGAAACTTCGGGATTGCATACTTTACGTATAAGTTTCAATGTTTTAATAATTAATATAATAAATTATGTTTAATTATTAAATTCACAAATAAACACTTAACGGACGTTAGTACTTAACGGGAATTGACTAACGGTCATTAAATGTTAAAGGGAGACGGAAATAAGGAAACAAGCCAAGAAGGATCTAGAATCTCCTTGGGCTTCCCTAGTTCGGCCGATCCAAAGAGAAGGAGGGTTTCCAAACCTAGCTTGGACAACAAGATTATTTTATTATAAATACAAGGCCTCTTGCATTCACTCTTTTCAATCTTGTTTCCTAGCAAACCCTAACTTCTCTTCTTTCTCTCCTCCCTTGTTCTCAAGCCGATCGTACCCCCTCCTATTCCCATAGGAACGATTTTTGAGCTCAAACCAAGTGTTGGGTTTGTTTGTGATTCAAGAACCTAGCTTTTCACATTGAAACGTTAGTAATACGTGTGTACAAGAACGAAGAACAAACATACTTTTGTTTGTAATTCTTTCCCATTCGACTTCGGAGGAGTCGAATCTACTAAACCCTAAATTAGGGTTTTATTTGTTCTTGGATAATTGATTTCTTGTTTTGCTAGAAATCAAAAGGTACACATATTCTTTTAATTCGGTTAACTAATTACAAGTATTAGATCTTTTATTCCGCTGCATGCTTTGATGATGTTTATGTTTATATATAATTGTTATGATATTAATATTCAACAGTGGCATCATGAGCTGTTAATATTGTGTAATTAATTACCGAAACACATAAAATTGGATCTTTAATGATTATTACATGTTTATGGTTTTCTAGGGTTTTTAAAAATTAGTAAACCCTAATTTGTAACATATGGGTCGATTACCCATTCTTTTATTAATTAGGTTTTAAGTTTTGTAAAACTTGTAGAAACCCTAAGATGCATGTAATTTTTTATGTGATTAATTAATGAGTACTTGATATATGTCATTAATTGATATGCGTAAATTAGACTTGATTATGTTTATAATAAGTGCTATGTGGGAATCCATGATGAAAACATGCATGTTTTGTCATGGATCATAATGTATTTGGTGTAATTGTTACGTATTTTGAATACATGCTATATTAGGCGATTTATACTAATTAAATAGGGTTTTAGTAAAAATTGTTTGACAAGTTAAATTACTAAAAAGTTAATTAATTATGTAGTTAGGGAAGACCCCATATGAATCGTTACATTAAAATCAATTATGTGTGTTATATTGTATATATTTATCGTAGGACTTACGCAACCAATTATTGGTGTATGTGGTCCATTGGTACCTAGCTCGAAAACCAATGGGAGTCTTAGATCAATATATACATGTTAATTGATTTATTTAGCATGTACATTATTTATGTCGTTTATTTTTTTTAATTGCGTATTTGTTTATATATGTTATGTGACATAAAAGTAAGCAAAAGGGTAATTTTAAAATAAAATTAAACTGGACTTAATAATGGTGAAACATGGTTTTAAGCTTTAAAATCTTAAACTTTTAATTGATTGATGCAACTGTACCAAAATGGTCGAACGGCGGACCTAATTTTGACAAACTATAAGGTGGGTTTAAGGTTGGTTTCGCATTAAATTGTGGCCTCAAAGAGACTCCATTCTGTCTCTCTGCCTGCTTGTGAGTCAAAATTAGACTTACCAAGTACAACCATTATATGTACGAAGCATCTTAAGGCAAAGTTGTAATTTTCTCAACGCCTCAATTAAATCTTTGTTGATTTAAACTTAGTAAAGAAACTAATGAGTAAAAGTCTTTTTTGTAACATATGATACAAGATGAATGCATGACATCTTTGTACATATTTTTGATTACACACATCAAAATTACTACCCTTAATTTAAGTTATATGCCATCCAATGAAACAGAAACACCTGAGATTACTATTTACGTTATTGTAAGACTTAGCTAGATGGTAATCAAAGGGTAAATCTCCATTTGTCGTGGGACGAGCATGGAAGACTTTGCAGTTTCTTAAGTTGGTTAACTTAATTGAGTTGATAGTGAGACCTAGTCACTCAAGGCATAAAGATGGGGATAAAACATGCTTACATTTGCAACTGAGGTTGGCAAAATATGTAAATCCCATAATTATAGGAATTGCAATTTGAGATTGGCAATTGAGTTACGACTCGTACCTTATTGAGTACTTTCATTACTAGCAGATCAACTGATGTGATGAAACTATGTCAATTTGGATCCTAGTTTTCAGAGAAAATTAAATGGTTATATGTATATTTACCATGGGTATTTAATTTTCTTGAAAAGTTTTATTATCGAAAGTATTAACTTTTGAACTTTTTTTTCTGTAGAAATGGCTTTACCCGAAAACACTAATATGAACAACATGAGTTCTGTTTTCAAGCAAATGCTTGATAGAGAAAAGTTGACTGGAAAAAATTTCAATGATTGGTATCGTTCCCTGAGAATTGTGTAGAAAACTAGAAGGGGGTTGAATAGTTTTACCGTTTAAAATTAATTCGCTTTGTTACTTATTGTGATTTCAAAATCGAGTAAACAATAAAGCACACAAACAAGTAATATAAGTAAATAAGAAAAGAGAAGAAAGATCAAACCACACAACACGGATGTTTATAGTGGTTCGGCTACAAGGACTCTTATCCTTGCCCTACTCCACTCCTCGAGCCTCTAACTCGAGAGTTATTCTTCACTAAGAAACAAACTCCCTTCTTGGCGGAGAAAACCTTAATACACGTTGCTTACACCTTTTTCCGGTACAAAGCTAAATACCGGGTTCTTGTTCAAGGAAGAACCAACCTGACATTGCCTAAATGATTACCGACACTAAGCTAGATGTCGAGTTCTTTACAAGGGTACAACCACTCCCGTTTGGTTCTTTACAAGGGTACAACCACTCCCGTTTGGTTCTTTACAAGGGTACAACCACTCCCGACACTCTATGTGTTTTGAGGACTAAAACACTAACCGGTTTCTACTTAATAAAAGATGCAACTATGATGTGTGAACTAATGCAGGATCACACAGACTCTATACTAAAGGATGACAACAGTATGTTGATCCTTATATGTTGAGATCTTCTTTGCTACAAAAGGAAAGATCTATGAAATGTTAGTATGCTAAAGGTTAGTGATATGTAATGAAAGGATATCTAATTTAAGCTATGTAAGTGATGAAATGGCCAAATGATCAGCTTGCTATTTATAGGCAAAGCTGATCAACAGGCGGCGGATCCGGCGGATCCCCAAAATTGGATCCGTCCGTGTACCACTTTGGATCCGCCGTGTCAGGCCAGCTAAGAGATCTTCAAATCTTTCCAAATCTTGTCATATCTTTCCATATCTTCAAATGTCAACTCTTTGGCTTGAAGATCTCAACAAAATATCACAAAATCTTACCAAGATTGTGTACATGATGCATGCCATGATGTCATCCTAATATTTAACTAATAAAGTTTCCATTTTAAGAAATAAACATGTAAACTTGTATATGTCATTTCTAGAAAACTTTGTGATGTGAAAATGTGTTTGTAAAATGCTTATCACTATAAATGTAAAAGACTTAATCTTATTTATGCTTTTGCTTAAAGATAAACTTTGTAATTGTCATTAACAAAACTAAGCAAAGATCGTAAAATATAAATAACGTTTTTAGGACGATATTTGTATTAACAATCTCCCCCTTTTTGTTGATGACAAAACATAAAGTGTATTTTTAAGTAGAGAGCTTAAATAAAGGATGAGTCTTTTAAAAATATAGATTAAGTTAGTTTGTGCAAGTTTTAAAATTTATTTTAAGCTAAAATGTATGTACTGTGATGTTTCACAGTTGATGCAAACTTAATCCTATCTCCCCCTTTTTGTCGAAACAAAAAGAAGATATGCGTAGCGGAATGCGATTTTGAGAACTTTAAAGCTCCCCCTTGATTTATACTCCCCCTAAATGGAGTAACAAGGATATGATGTATGATCCTACAAAATAAATGGTTAGAATATGCTATGCTCCTCTTTGATGTATACTCCTCATTGCTAGAGTACCAACGTATACATTTTAAGGGTGAAAAATGCAATATGATGAGTTAGTATATGATAAACTCCCCCTCGATCTATACTCCCCGTTGCTAGGGTACCAACGTATAGGATTCAAGGTTGAGAAAAGCTACAAAATAAAGGTTAGTAATGAGATACTTCAATCAAGAAGCAATATGCATATGCAATAGTCAACCAAGAAAGGTCAACCCATTTGACTTCTAAAAAGTCAAAATGAAGTGTCTGATCAAATTTTAGTACCTAGTGTATATTTGATCAATGCAATATGTGAAGGTAAGACAACCATACTATGATGTTAGTATCCTAAAATGAGATAATATGCTTGATATTGATCACTTACAAGCATAAACATATAACATCCATTCATTGAAAATTTGTTTATGACATAAGTCACTAAACATGATGTTACAAGAAGAAAATAAATCCTACAAAGAAAATACTAGGATGAATCCTAAGAACACCTATTGAGAAGGATTGGTTGGGTTTGATGAAGATGTGATGGAAGCAAGCCAAATGGATTCTAAGTTCTTAGTATCATGTGGGTTTGAATCAAGTTCCTCATTGCCTTGAATGTTTGGTTGATTGAGCCACATTGACTCATCAATGTTTTGGAGTGTGGTAAGTAAATCATGGGGTTGCAAGTTGGGTGATTGTGAAGATGATGTGGGTATTGGTGAGGAAGCTAATGGTGGTGATGGTGATCTTGGTTGAGTTGAAACGGGTGATGATATGTTAATCACAGGAGTGATGATGGGTGTTGAAGTAGTAGTGGATATGGTAGGAAAGTTCACATTAGAGATTGGATTTACAATCCAGTATGGTCTAACACTAATTCTGGCAGTCCTTCTGTGTGGTCTGGACATGTGTGAGTTGTTGGTTTTGTGCATTGTGAAGTTGTGCAGGTATGATTATGAGAATGTGAGTTGAAATCATCCTAAGGCTTCTAATTTATACTACTCTAAAGTGCATGGAAATTGGTGTTTGGATTGATGTTTGAAGAGGTGTTGGTTTCCAAAGAACTTGGAACAAGATAAAGTGGTTTGTCCTATTTGTGAAGGTCAATCCATAGAAATGGAGTTGATATGAAGAAATGCAGAGGATGACTCAAAAGAATGAAATGTGATTGATTCACGGATTCCAAGGAACCTAGCTAAGGAATCCTGATGTGTTAGAAAAGGGTAACCTAGGCAAAAATTTGAATATTCAAATTTTGGAGGGAAAGTTGATTCTATTGTTTTCTAATTGTTCTAATGGTTCCTAATCATCCTAATGATCAGTAGAATGCTCCTAAAATGAAGAATCTAAGAGTTGATTAATCGGGAAAGTTTTGAAAATATTGTTGTTGGTACCCACGGATCCAATCGACAACAAAGGCGGAGCCAAAGTTTGGGAGCCGTGGAATCCGTGGGTTCTGGACCGGCGGATCCAAATTCTGGGATCCGCCAAATGGATTTTCAGTTTCTTAACAGAATGAAAGTCAAATTTCGCGTTTCTTGGTCAAAACCCGAAAAATCTTCTAAAACCTATGTAATAGCTAATATGTGACACAAATATGCTAAACATATAGATTCTAACACACGTATACACATAGATTAATCCGATTATAACATCTTACCATAAAAAGGAGTTAAGCCAAACGAGGTCTTAATCTCGGAAAATTGATAACAATATGTGTTATCGACCTGCAACTACAAGTTAGTTCACGTAGGAGATAAGTGCAAACATAATATCTCAAGAACCACACAAGTTCAATATCAAAAAAAAATCTAAAACCAAACATTCCTTGGATGTCACTTGTTGTTGTTCAACATCTTGATTATTTTCTTCTGACCCTTCTGAAGTTTCATGATCCATCGACCTAGATTCTTTATCATTCCCTTTGTTTGTCGAAGCTCCTCAGATTCATTGTTAATGGAAGAAAGTTGATTCAAGTATTCGGGTGGAGGAATCTTAGAGTTTGGCAAACCGTCTTCGTCACTAGCCGATGATGATGAAGATGAGGATGGAGAATGAGCACGTTTTCCTCTTGCTACGGCTACTCTAAAATCGCTAAGAGGAACAAAGGTGCGTGGGATTTCGGTGTAAAGAGGAAGGAAACCACTCTCATTTCGAGGAATAGGTATGAAAGCTCTAACTAGACGGGTAACAAGCATCCCGTATGGCATGGCAGTTGAGCCTAAGACAGGTATATCGGCTATTCTTTTGGCGATATAGCAGGCTAAGTTGAATTGTTGGTGGGTAGATACACAGTAGATCATGTAGAATAAGCTTACGTTCATGTGATCTCGATTACCAACAGTGCTAATGACATTGGCTCTAAGAATCTCCTCTAGTTTCCTGAATTTGGGTTTGAGTTCATTAAGCTCCATGGCAAATGGATCTCGATTTATTTGTTTACCTCGGATTTTCTTAGTTAGGCTGGTTCTAGGATTGAAAAGATGGTCTCGAATGATTTCTTTAGAAGTGAGAGGTGTATCGTACGGATGTGAACGACCAAGGTTGCATTCTAGAATGGACAAAGGCCACTTGTCTGAATAAAAGCAAGTTCCTTGATTTGGAATACCTAAAATTTCTCCGAATTGATTTAAAGGAAAGCTGAATTGACTTTGGTTTACTTTGAAATGGATGCTTAAAGCTCCAAAGTCGTCAGATCTAAGTTTTACGGAGGCATAAAATTCAAGAATAAACCTAGGAATGATAGGTTCATCTATGTCGAGGAGACAATCAAGTTGGATGGATGCTAATTGTTCACGGATATTGGTTTCTTCTAAAAATGATGAGTCTACGGTTCTACCTTCGTGAACATACCATTTTTCTAAGTTTTTGAAGACATTAACTTGAGCTTCGGTGAGACCTTTGGTTTTGTGGTGTTGAGGCAGGTATTTTTTGGTTTGTTTGTGATCGTAATTGGTTGCGGGAGGCATAGTTATCCTAGACACGAAAAATATATATAGTTTAGTTAAAATTATCAAAAGTATATATATATGCCTACATGGGGACAATGTGGAGGTGCGGTTATCTCGACTCCTTTTGATGCATGAAAATTATATTTTTGCAAGTTTTATGATAAAACGAGAGATAACCCAAACGCCCTACTTCAATGTAGCTACGATTGAATGTACCCGAAAATACATATTAATTATGTATTCCCTTTAGCATTCAAGAGACATTATGCAAGTGATGTTTAAAACATAATGTTTTTGTATTTGTATGAACAATGTCCAAAAACCATTTTTCCTAGTCGTGAGAAGATTTTAGCAAAAATTTCTCATGGGGTTTTTGATGAATAGTGACAATGTACTACAAGATGCAATTCCTAACTATGATATCTAATTCCTAATTACAAAGAAAATGATCTGTTATGCTGTTTTAGCATGCCTCATGATTTTACAAGAAAAACGAATAAACCCCAAGTTTTGATTTTGTGTAATAAATAGGATTCCTAGACTCAGATTAGAGATTAGATAGGATTTGGATACTTACAGTGATGAATTAAGCACAAATTGGTTGTTGAGAATGACCTAATTTTTGAGTTATGGGTCATGTTTAGTGAGATGTGTGTTTTGGGGAATATGGTGTACAGTAAAGGATGTTTGTTTTAATAAGTTAAAAACTATCTCAGTAACCCACGGATCCGGCGGATCCCAAACAAGGGTTCCGCCCTTGTTGTCATTTGGATCCGCAGGATCAGAACACAGGTTGGGTTTTGCCGAGTTTGGTTAATCTAAGGTTTGAGCTAACGTTTATTCTACTCACTAGGTTCCATTAATCCTAAACTAATTCTAAGATAGTTGAAATATTTTCTCTTGAGAGGCTTTGTGAAGGTATCGGCAATGTTGTCCTTTAAGGAAACTTTAAGATGTTTCTCTTCTGAACATTGTCACGAAGGAAGTGATGACGTAATTCTATGTGTTTGACTGGGTTTTTGCTAAGATTGATAGCTCCTTTATTGTCACAAAGAGTGGGAATGTCGTTGAGTACAATTCCATAGTCGTTGAGAGCCTGCTTCATCCATACTTCTCGTTGACACACTTTGAAGTTGCGAAGGCTGTTTGTTTCTTAGTAAATCATGAAGTGTAACAGTGTCTTACACTGCTTGTACTTCCCTTATCAACATAATGTCCGGTCTACTAGCCGTTAGGTAGAGTAAACTACCAATCATCCCTCTATATTTAGTGCTATCTATGGATTTACTTTCGTCATCCTTGGTGAGTTTGGAGTACGGAAGACATTGGTGTTTTTCATGGGTTTTGAATCTTCAAGACCAAATTTCTTAAGCATATCCTTGATATACTTAGATTGGTTGAGGAATATCCCATTTTTAGGAGACCTGAGAAAAAGTTTAGTTCCCTCATCATATTCATTTCAAGCTTGTCATGCATGATTTGTGAGAAATCAGTGCATAGCTCTTGACAAGTTGAACCGAACATAATGTCATTCACATATATCTGGACTATGATAACATGTGATCCCTTTTTCTTGGTGTAGAGAGTATCGTCTACTAAGAAAGTCTTAAGTCAATTAACCAATCTTTTGGTGCTTGCTTATAATTCTTGAGTAAACATGGTTTGGTTTTTCAAAATTAGCAAAGCTGGGAACAGAACCTAATGCATTTCTAGGAATGGGTTTGAGGGTTTTATATAGACGGGTCAAAAGCATCCCGTAGGGTCCTAACGAGTTCCTTAGATGATAAGGATAGAATTAATCTCATAAAGACATGACCTAAGCGTTGATGCCATAGATTTGAAATATCGTCCAAAGAAGTGAGACAACGTTTGTCTTTGGGTGTTTTATCTAATTTGATAACATAAACGTTATTCAAAACACCTTTTCCTAAGGTTATGCCATCCTTAAGTATTTTTCTTCTATTTTCACAAAAAAGGACGTTATACTTTTTGCGGCATAATTGACTAATCCTAAGCAAGTTAAATCCTAAGATATCTACATGAGTAACAACATCAATAGTGAGAGAGTCATGAGAAATTGTACCTTTTCCGATGATTTAACTATCAAGCTTGCTACCGAATGTGATAATACCTTCATCGTACACTTGGTAGGTTGAGAAAAAGGCTTTTGTTCCTCATCATCTATCTTGAACACTTACTATCTTTAATCTACTTATCTGATTCTAACTTGACTTTTGAGCATACCTTAGTTCAAGAAAAGCTCAAACATTTGGTTCCCAATATCTCATGGGTCCGTTTGGGTTAGACACAACATTACCATGGTTCACTAATATCTAGCATATAATCAAAGGGAATTGCCACAAATTGTTTCCTAAGCATGGTTCCTTCATCTATAGTTGTTTTGATTCTACACTTACTTTGATCTTTTTCTAAAGAGACTGATGGTTTTTGTTTGTTAATAGTTGTACTAGTGCTAGGTTTTCTAGTGACATTAACTAGATTTGTACGATCTAATTTTCTACCCTTTTGTTCATCTTCTGTTCCCGTGGATCCTTTGGATACAACCGGCGGAACCAAAATTTTGGATCCGCCAGATCCGTGGTTATCAGAAGTAGTTGGAACAATCTCTTTTTCTTTTACTGTTTGCTCCTGAAAATCACTTAAGTTTCCATTTTTCATAAAATCTGGTTTGAAACTACCATGAGGTATTCTTTTCATTTTCATTATATCATCAGTACTACTTAAGTGTTTATCAAACCTTTTGAATTTGGAGTTTTGTCTGACAAGAACCTCCTGTGGGGATTTTAATGTATCTATTTCAAGTTTTAGTCTTTGACATAAAACACATGTTTCTCTACCTCTTTCTAACCTTATAGCATTCTCTTTTAACTGATGAATTTTGTTTTCTAAAAATTCCTTTTTGGTTTTTAAGAACTTATTATTACTTATGATTTTTAGAGTGATTTCACATAGTTTGTTATATTCTATATCTAATGTGTCATCATTAATAAAAGAGTATGACGAGTCAGAATGTACCTCTTCTGTATCATGAGCCATTAGTGTCACACCCCCAAATTTCGTGACTTGCAGCGGAATGAAGCATTCGAGGGCGCGATTGATCATAGCACCACAGTTACAGTTATATTGAACGACCTAAAGTGTCGTTTAGAAAATACATCATTTGATCATTTAAAATATTCCGAGTTTACAAAACAAGGTCCCAAAAGGTGAAACAAGTTTTCAGAAATCAAGTTCATACAATTCAATCGATGGATAAGTGCATAAAATATAAAGTGAGACGCGTCGACTCTGCGACTCCATGGTATGTCCTTATGCAAGCCAACATGCGAAACCTTAATTACCTGAAAATAAATTGCTAAAAAACGTCAACAAAAATGTTGGTGAGTTCATAGGTTTATGTAAATGAAATGTTGTACGGATACCACAAGTATAAAGTGTATGACAAAACAATGCCACATAAAAATGATACATTAGCTCTTAAGCTCATGACCCCGAAGCTAGACTGAAATGAAATGCCCCAACTGAGTGTTTGCCATTCACTCTAATATGACAGAAATGAAATGCGTTCTTTTGACCAGTTGGCGCTACCAACCCGAACGGAGGAGTCACCCTCAATAGATCTATTCACTCACTCTCGCTTGCTCACAATTAACGGTTCATGATAATAAAGGGGACTTTAATCTGGGCAAATGATGTAACTTAAGCAATGTAATGAGTTTGTATACTTTGGTCCGCATAAAAAATGGTGCAATGTATTCTCCCCTGAGAATTTAGAAAATTATGTAAACAATTGAAAGCGGGGCTATGAAAACTCACCTGGTATGATGGTAGCAATGACAACAATGGATATGATGAAAATGAGACTCGGTCTCTAACCGCGACCTATTATGAATGATATGATCCAAAGTAAGCAATGATACAATGCAACACATGCAAATACGTATGTTAACGATACCACTTGTTAGTTTTGAAAATAACATTTATCGACGAAAAATACATTTTTGACGTCTCGTTAAGTTATAAACTACTTTTCGTGTAATTATGTTGAAACGGTACTCCACGATCCTCATTTGGTGTTCTATCGGCAAATATAATGTTTTCGTCGCAAAAATAACACTTTTCATTACTTGTGAAAATATGCCCAAAATAGCTTCGTGAAACTAGTCGCGATATGTTGTACGTTAAGTGTTAGTGATCAAACTCGACGTTTTTGAAAACCTTGCAACATAATCTTAATGTCGTTTCATTTGACTTTTGATCAAACGCGCCTTGATCATATAGAAAATCGGCTATCAACTTAGTGACTTGTAAAAATACGAGTTTTTATACTTAGAATATTTTCTAATAGTGGGCTGTCAAAATAGATTGTGAATCGTCGGGCTTCAAACGTGTATATCTCGGCCGTTATAAGCTCGTTTGCTACGTTCTTTATATCCACGGGTTCGTACAAATATGAAGTAACATATTTTTATTAGGTCGGCTCGTCTAGATCACGTCTAACATCTCGTTTGTCCCTTGAAGTTCGGAAAAACAGCAAGCTATTTTCAGAAAATAGTTTTTCGTCGCCTAACTTAGAAAAATCATATCTCCTTCGTTATAAGTCGGTTTTTAGTGATTCAAGCGGCCACGGTTTTGTTTTTGAAAGAAATTTCTAAATTTGAAGGCCAAAATAGTCCAAGAGTTACTGATATTTCCAGATTTTGCATTTTTGGACAGACCCTTTTATATACTTGTTAAAACTCATTTTCTTGGTTCTAAACTTGATCATACCACTTCAAATAAAACTCCACAAGTTCGCAAATCCTACCATACACCTTCTTAGGGTGTCATGGGGTCCTAAACATCACCAACCTTGGTGGATTTCATGAGATTATTAGTGAAACTTATAGATCTAGTGTTAAAGATAGTTTATGTGCAAAGTGGTATCTAAAACATAAATAAGTTGCATGATTAACTAGTATAACTTGAAAATACATAATCATATGAATTAAATGAAAGTATGAAATGATCAAAAAGATGTTCTTGAGCTTACTTGAATTATGGAAGAGTTATGGATGAAAATGCTTAAAACCTTGGGTTTTTTTATCACAAAACCCTAACAAGGAATGTAAATGGAGCTTCATTATGACTTTAACTTGAAAATTTGATGGATGATCTCTTGTGTTCTTGGTTGGGCCGAGCAAGGAAGGAGAAAAGGAAGAGAGAAAAGTTCTTGATTTAGCTAAATGATTTTTTCTTATGAGATGTTAGTGTAGTGGAATGGAAATAAAAGGCTAAAAATTCATTAATGAGTTTTGGTGTATTAGGCTAATGTGATGGGTTAGGGGGGTGGCACATGGCAAGAAAATGGAAGGGATTTGATGTTTAATGAGTGCTTGTGTACTAATATGCATGAATTAGTTAGTTTAGTGTATACATTATGTGTTATCAGGTACCGAGTTAACTAGAAATAAATTATGACGATGTAAAATAAAGTACGACGAAGTTGTAAAAATTGTAAAATCATATTCCTTGCAAGAATCGGGTGTTAGAATGATTATCGGGTTGAAATATCGCAAACCGACGGAGTTATAAGCTCCCAACGGAAAATATAGCAATTGGTTTAAAAACATTGGGTAAAGTAATAATATAATCTCTATATCATTATAATTAGTTTGAAAATGTATTAGGATCATAGTCGGGAGTATTGGGTATAATGTTAGTAGTAATGACTGAGTGGTAACGTTAATTAAACAATTAAGCATACGTTAATGAAAATCACACAAACCCGTGCATGACCTAACATGATAATGATGTTACTGATGATATGTAGACTACTCTAGTCTATATGATTTGTCCTTACTGATGTTGCATGAATACGCAGCTAAACCTTATTGGTTACGCGCATTTGAATACCCGTAAACCTAGTTTACGACATGATGAATGATGCCCATGAATAGTGATTTCTCTCCGGGAATGAATAGTGTCACATGAGTAGTAAAATTTTTGACGACTTCTCAAAGTCTCAAACTGACTTCAAAAATGATGAATAGTGATCGGTGAATAGTAAATGATGAATAGTAAATTGTCGGGGTTTGGAAAATGACCTGAAATTGTGATTTGTGATAGTCGACCACCCTAAAAGGAATTCAGTCCCTAAATTCAGCTGATGTTGGTCTCTGGAGTGGTCTCGGTGAAAAGATGTGGGTATTTGAGCCGCATCTGGTCTTCTCGTTCCCAAGTAAACTCAGGACCTCTACGAGAATTCCAGCGAACTTTCACGATAGGAATTCGACTTTGCTTCAACTGTTTGACCTCACGGTCCATAATTTCTGCTGGTTCTTCCGCAAAGTTAAGCTTATCATCGAGCTGAACTTCTTCCAATGAAATTATGAGCGTTTCTTCTGAAAGACATTTCTATAGGTTTGAGACATGAAATGTGTTATCTACACTGCTGAGTTCTGACGGAAGCTCAAGCCTGTATGCTACCGGACCAATCCTTTCCAGAATCTTAAATGGCCCTATGTTGTACCACGCCCTTCCAAGGCGAGACTTTCAACATGACTTTGTCTCCAACCTGAAATTCTAATGGTTTGCGTCGAACATCGGCGTAACTTTTCTGTCGGCTTCTAGCTGTTTTGAGTCTTTCTCGAATCTGGACTATCTTTTCTGTTGTTTCTCGAACCAACTCTGGACCAGTTAGTTGTACATCACCAACTTCGGCCCAACAAACTAGGGACCAGCACTTTCGACCATAGAGTGCCTCAAATGGTGTTGCCTTTATGCTCGAGTGATAACTGTTACTGTAAGAGAACTCGATCAATGGCAAATGGTTAGCCCAACCACTTCCAAAATCAATCACACACGCCCTGAGCATGTCTTCTAATGTCTGAATCATTCTCTCGCTCTGACCATCGGTCTGAGGATGATAGGCAGTGCTCATGTCTAATTTAGTTCCAAATGAATCCTGCAATGATTGCCAAAAGTTTGAAGTAAAGCAACTGTCTCTGTCGGAAATGATGGAAATTGGTGCACCGTGCCTTGAATCTATTTCCTTGACGTAAAGTCTGGTGAGCTGATCCATAGAATAAGTCTCTTTGATTGGAATAAAATGGGCTAATTTGGTGAGACGATCAATGATTACCCAAATAGCATCGTAATCGCCAGTTGTCTTGGGAAGTTTAGTGACAAAATCCATTGTAATGCGTTCCCACTTCCACTGGGGAATCTCTGGTTGCTGAAGTAATCCTGATGGTTTCTGGTACTCGGCTTTTACTTTAGCACAAGTAAGACATTTGCTAACATACGTAGCTATCTCTGCTTTCATATTGGGCCACCAATAAAGTCTCTTGAGATCCTGATACATCTTATCAGAACCTGGGTGAATAGAGTACTTCGACTTGTGCGACTCGTGCATGATCAACTCTCGTATTCCACCATAGAGAGGTATCCAACTTCTATCCTTGAAACACAATATTCCGTCTGATCTCCTTACTAAACCGTTTGCATTATCTTGCATCCCTTTAAGTGTCTCACTTGGTAGGTTTTCTTCCTTGAGTGCTTCTACCTGGGCCTCGAGGATTTTTGATGGTAGTGGTGAAATGATTGTCATACCCAACGATCTGACTCTCAAAGGCTTGAGTCGTTCCTTCCGACTGAGTGCATCTGCCACAACATTGGCTTTTCCTGGGTGATATCGAATCTCACAGTCGTAATCACTAAGCAGTTCCAACCAACGACGTTGCCTCATATTGAGTTCCTTCTGATCAAGTATATACTGTAAGCTCTTATGGTCTGTGAATACTACACACTTAGTTCCATAAAGATAGTGCCTCCAAATCTTGAGTGCCAAAACCACTGCACCCAACTCTAAGTCGTGAGTAGTGTAATTCTTCTCTTGCTTCATAAGCTGTCGAGATGCATAAGCTATCACTTTCTCGTTCTGCATTAACACTGCTCCAAGTCCTTTATGTGAAGCATCACAATATACCACAAAGTTTTCAATCCCTTCTGGTAGTGCCAAAATCGGCGCGCTGCAAAGCTTCTGCTTCAATAACTGAAAAGCAGATTCCTGTTTCTTTCCCCATTCGTACTTCTGGTTCTTTTGTGTCAACTTGGTCAATGGTTTAGCTATCTTGGAAAACCCTTCAATGAACCTTCTGTAATATCCGGCAAGTCCTAAGAATTGACGAATTTCTGTAGGAGTCTTTGGTGTTGCCAAATCTTTTACTGCCTCAATCTTTGCTGGATCAACCTGTAGTCCCTGACTATCAATGACGTGACTAAGAAATTGTACTCTGCGGATCCAAAAATCACACTTTGAGAATTTGGCGTACAGTTTCTCTTGCTTGAGCAGTTCTAAAATCGTTCGGAGGTGTTCTCGGTGCTCTTCTTCACTCCTTGAGTAAATCAAGATATCGTCAATGAATACGATCACGAACTTATCCAAATATGGCTTGCACACCCGGTTCTTGAGGTCCATGAACACAGCTGGTGCGTTGGTCAGTCCAAACGGCATTACCTGAAACTCATAATGACCATATCGAGTTCTGAATGCTGTCTTCGAGATATCATCCTCCCGTACTCTACACTAATGGTAACCTGACCTTAAATCGATCTTGGAGTAGAAACTAGAACCTCGCAACTGATCAAACAAATCGTCGATCCTGGGAAGTGGATAACGATTCTTCACCGTTAACTTGTTTAACTCTCGATAGTCAATGCACATTCTGAAAGATCCATCTTTCTTCTTCACAAACAAAACCGGCGCTCCCCAAGGCGAGGAACTTGGTCTAATGAAACCTTTGTCCAAGAGTTCTTGTAATTGGTTTGACAACTCTTGCATTTCTGAAGGTGCAAGTCGATAAGGTGCTCGCGCAACTGGTGCAGCTCCTGGCACTAAATCAATCTGAAATTCCACTTGGCGAGTAGGTGGTAATCCAGGCAACTCTTCTGGAAAGACTTCTGGAAAATCTTTAACAGTTGGTACATCTTCAAGTCGTTTCTCATTCGACTTCTTTTCTGTGATATGAGCCAAGAATGCATAACAACCTTTCTTTATGTACTTCTCTGTTTTGATGCATGAAATTATACTGAGTCTGGTTCCACTTCGTTCTCCACGAATGACCAATGTTTTACCTTCGTAAGGAAGATGAACAACTTTTTCATCACAAATGATTTTTTCATGGTGTCGAGATAACCAATCCATACCGATAACAATGTCAAAACTTCCAAGTTCTACGGGTATGAGATCTATATTGAATGGGTGATTAAGAAAATTGAGTGTACAACCACGAATGATCGTGTCGGTGCCAACTAAAGAACCATTAGCTAGTTCGATGTGATAAGGAGTGTCAAATGTGGTTGGTTCAATGTTGAGTAATGGTGCAAATGCAGTAGAAACAAAACTTCTATCGGCTCCTGAATCAAATAGTATGGATGCATAACGATTATTAATGAGGAACATACCCGTAACAACATTCGGGTCCTCCCTGACATCTTCACCTCCAAGGACATAAGCTCTTCCTCTAGTTGTTACACCTTGGTTATTGCTTCCCTGATTCTTTCCTTTTGGACATTCCTTCTTGAAGTGTCCGACTTCTCCACAATCAAAACATGTTGCTGGGGGTTTATGATTATCAACCACAATCGGAGCTTTGCAATCCCTGGTCGAATGACCAACTTTCTTACAGTTCCCACATGGATTTGGAAAATTTCCAGGGTTATGGTGGGTTTGACATTTGTTTCACTTGGGTAAAGTACCATTGTAACCTCTTTTCTCAGTTTGACCCGCAACATAGGCCTTTGCAGTTTCATGTCTCCTGGGTGGTGGTTGAGTAGTATTGCCACTCTTTTGTTGTTGTTCCCGATTTCTTTTTTTGTTTTTATTGGAATTGTTTCGATTGTTGTTATTGTTGTTGTTTCGGTAGTTGTTGTTGGAGTTACGGTTGTTGTAGTTACGGTTACTGTTGGTGTTGTTGTTGTAGCTGTTTGAAGTAGTTTCTTTCTTCACTATTTGAGCCATGCGTTTCTGAGACATTCTGATTGCCTCATCCAATGTTTGCAGGTCAAAAGAAATCACATCACCACGGATGCTGTGAGGTAATCCTCCAATGAAATTCTCTAATAGCTTCTCAGTGTCCGGAACCATTGTCGGACATAATGCTGCCAATTCCTGAAACCTCCTGATATATGCCTCAATATCATTACCTGCTGTCACTAGTTCATAAAACTTTGTTTCCATTTTCTTCACTTCAGTTCGTGGGCAAAACTTCTTTGTCAGCAATTTCTTGAATTCGTCCCACGTAAGCTTTTGAGCATTTTCCATTCCCATGTGTTTTGCATACGAATTCCACCATGACATAGCCTCCTCAACAAGCGTACTAGTAGCAAACTTCACTTTGTACACCTCTGGACAGTTGCATAAGAGAAACACAGATTCAATCTTTTCGAACAAACGAATCATGGCAGTGGCTCCCTCAGTTGGAACACCCCGAAAATCGGGTCCAGAGGAAGCATACATGTCACTGGGGCGCTACTCAATTGGTATTACAACACAAGGTACAAAGAACGGTTTTACCTTAACCGTTTAGAATAAAATTCATTATCAAAACATTGAGTTTACATCATCTGAAAAATAGTGCGGAAGTAAGGCCCAAAAATAATAAAGCGGTCCCAAATATAAACATCAGAGTCGTCTATGACCATGCCCCTTGCCAAGCGCCTCCAAAGATAAGCTATAACCTTAAACCTGAAAATACATGCTAAAAGGGTCAGCTTACGCTGGTGAGTTCATAGGTTTTCAAAAATCAACACAGTGGACGAAAATCAGAAAATCAAGTATGCTACGAGTGACTAGGTCGAAATCAACCAAACCAAATCCCACACATGGGAGTATCCAATCATAATAACAGTTATCCTGTAGGTGCACACTACGGAAGTCAATAGTCACAAGAGCCATTACTACTAGGCACAAGGAGCCATTACTAACAATAAGGCACAAGGAGCCTACAATAACAATAAGGCACAAGGAGCCTACATTTACGAACAGGGCACAAGGAGCCCTCATATAACCATAGTCAACTAGCATAGCAACTTATCAACAACATAAAATAATAGTTGGTCCATTCAAAATAGTTTAAACGTTTTCACTCATGAATACCAGATAAATCACGAAACGCCATCAAATAACCAAATAAATCACGTTTCAAGTAAAAACAAGTATCGAGTTTAAGTAGAAATGAGCATGTATTCTCCCCCGAAAATGGTTAGAAAACCGGTAAAAGTAGGGGCCATGAACTCACCTTAGCCACAGAAATGCAAGATCACAACTGACACGACTGGCATCTAGAGCATATCACAACGGTCTCAAAACATACGGCACGACGGTACACGGAGGTACAAGCACGGCGGTACACAACGGTCTAGGATCGGCACAACCTAATACGTATACGATTATCTCAAAATACGTCTCGCAAAATAATAAAGTCTATAAAAGACAACATGTCGTAGTTTTCGTGGATTACTCAGTTTTCAAAACTCATCAAAAGTTTAGTTTCACGTTTCGTGTGGTGTGGTAAGAAGACATAGACTCGACATACAACTCACGCCAAAGAGAAGAGAACATCGACAAACTCGAGAGAATACTGACGAGAACTCAAACCAAGGAAGACAACCTAGAAGCTAGAGACAAACAAACACCTCAATTCAAATAGCTTAGCTTGTACATTTCGGCATTTACCCCAACATCCCAAATAACTTGTATAAAACATAAACGTTTTATAAATAAAAGAGTTTAACTAATAAAATTAGTTTTTCTCAAATCGTTGAGACTTAGATTAACAAAAACTGAAATTACAATATTTAATAAGTTTATGTCTCGCTATTATTCTTGTAAATATTAGTTTTGATTTTATTGAAGATTTTGTGTCTGGTCCGAGTTTAACATATTAAGTTCATTTAGAAGTTAATATATTATACCGTCTCGAGTCGAAATGTTCAATAAGTCCGCTATCTAATACCGTAAGTCCGATAACGATTCACAATTGTCCAAACGTCCAAATATAATAATCAAAATCCGTATTCAAATCCAATTCACATTCCCATGTGTAATCCGAAACGTATCAATCGTCACAAGGTTAAAACAAATAAAACTTGTTAGCTAGATATAAGTTACAATGACTAATATTATAGTTTAACCCAACACTCTTAATTTTATTTTTCTTGTTGGACTTATAACCCAAATTGTCAACAAACCAAATATACCCCTTTTTCATGGGCTGTTAAGCCCAATATTGTTTTTAACCATACACCTCCTAATCTGTTTAGAAATAACACACCCTGGAAGCAAAATGTTTAAGATGCAGTCTCGACACCCATTTGTGACTCGATGATAGACTCGAACCAAAACACCCTACATGGGTGGTTTTCCCTCGGCTGGTGACCACGAAACACAAAAAATGAAACATCATATACCAATTCTAACGTAGCTCAAATCCGTCTACATGTCAACTTCGACAAAATCACAACAAATAATCATTCAATTACCATGCCGAGACCAAGGGGTCTCGGCTCAAACTCTCGGCAGTTTAACAACCAGACAGCCCAAAAATCAAGACTCCAACTAAATCTTATCATCCTGACATCAGAACTATGACCAAGAATGCCGAGACCATGGGAGGTCTCGGCCCCAAATCTGTCGACAACACTAGACCCACACGGACCCTAGGTCTAATCGGTTTAAACCAAAACACAACCAAAACCATTCATAACCCACCCCGAAGCCAAAACAAAAGAGATAAGGAGAATCGAAACCACAACCCATAATCGAAGTCGGGTTTGACCCGACCCGCGAGCAACCCAAATACCATTTCTGTTAACTCTTACCACACACAAAAATTTCAATACACATTTTAAATCAGTTTTATAGCCACAAAGAATTTGTAAAAATTCTTGAAATCCAATATTAATCCACGAAATAATAACAACAATAATAATCGGTAATAATAAAAATAAAGACGGGCTTCTCGGTTTACCATGTCGAGAAATAACAAGAGCGAGAGGAGAGGGAAAAGAACGGCGGCAGTGGTGGTACGTGGTGACCTCGAACCAGAAGCAAAATAACACTCGATCTACAATACCTCGAATCCCGTGGTTTCATACAAATATTAACCAAAAGTGATGGTGTTAACGCGGTGGTGGAGGCGTTCTTGGGCGCGTGCACAGCAGAAATGAAACAAGGGGTTTAAGAGGTGAAGTTTGGTGGTGGCGGTGAGGTTGTAGGAGTGGCGGTGATGGTGGTTTTTGGGGTGGCCGGCGGCGGCAGACAAGAGAGAAGAGAGGGAGAGTGAAGATGGGATGAAGATGAAATAAAATGGATAGGGAGGGTTAGGGTTTGGATTATATAACCCAGATATTGCAAGAGGGAGTCCCTGTGTAATATTTATTTTCACTTGAGGAGTCGGTGCAAGGACTAGCGGGATAATTTTTACCATACATTCCCGAGTTACTCATTTTTACTCACGAAAATATTAAACGTCACCCGAATAAATTTTTAATTGACACCATTCACTTTAAATATTATATTCCGCTAAATTTGATAATAAATACGTTTATAAAATAAAACGTAATCGTTTCTCGCGAATAATAAAATAATCAAAAACAAATCGTCGGTTGTGCCAGTACGCGTTGTGTACAATTCCACGTTTCGCGAGATAAAATTCACATTTGTCAAACCAAAAAGTTCAGAAAGGATCCGTTTATGAGGAACAGGGAAAGTCTCGTATAGAATCAACTCTGGAAATTTCTGGGTTGTCACATCAGTGCCTTTGAATTTTGGTGGATCTCCACTCTTGAAATCTTTGTACGTACATTTACGTCCGTTAGTTCCATTAGTATTTGTTCCTGTGGCTTCCGCGGTTTCTGCCCGCGAAGCGGCTTCAGCAGCAGCTGCAGCTGCGGCAGCTCTTTTTGTAACCAATGCTGCCTCTATACTGTCGGCAACAAGCTTTCTGATCTCGGCTGGTGTCATAGCAGTAGTGGCTCTTTTGGGTGGCATGATTCTTCATAATCACAAAAATAACACAATGAGAACTCACAATAGAAACGATCATCATACATAATATGTACAACCAAAACATGTATATATAACCACAGCATGTATAAATACAACCACAACATGTATCAATACAATTTGAAATCACAACGAGAAATAATCACGAAATATCATAAGTATAATCACAACGACATGAATATAATACATGAAAATTTCGATTCACACAGACCGATATCATAAAATAGCACAACGAAAATCCTACATTGTAGAGTCACACTTGATATATTTGTTTGTACTACAAGCAAAAGACAATAAGTTCTAAACTATGTCCCACACCCCGGGACTAGGATAATAATGTACAAGCTACATGATAAAAGTCTAACACTAGACACCTCCTCCTGGTGCTCCACCTAGCCTACGGCTAATCCTCTGAAGATCTCTAGTCATAGCAACAACAATCTCCTCTAAGCGCTGAACTCGAAGCTGAAGATCGGTCTCCCTGCTCTCTGATGCAGACATCCTAGCCTGAACTGAAGCTAACTCACTGGCCTGACGGTGGTTCTCATCCTGAGACATCTGTGCCCTATCAAATAACTCAGGCATCTCCTGCCTCAACCGGGTAATACGCTCAGAACTCTCTAGCTGACGGGCCTCCAATCCCTGATATGAAGCATGTATAGCAACTCTGCCCAAGACTAATCCCTCAACCTCCTCCTCTATAGCCTCAATCCGGCTCACTGGTATCTCCTCCACATAACCTACTGCCGTGTCAATCTATCCCTGTAGATGATCTAGTCTCGAGTCAAGTGTAGCGGCAGTAAGTAGTCTGTCAGCAGCAGCCCTCGAGCTCTCACCAACCTTGAACCTGTTGGGTGGTGCATCCTCTGATGTATCTGAAGTATCTGGTGATGGGATATCAAGTCGTGCCCGCTTTTTGAGCGGTAGGTCGGACATAGGAGTAGGATCCCTGGGATGAACTGGTGCTGATGGTGCATCACCTGGAGCACAATCTAGTAGGGGTGGTAAAGGTGGTGATAATGATGATAGGGATGGTAATGGTGATAGAGTACTGAAGGCCACACTACTCCTCGCTGTCAAGCGGCGACGGAGTGGATGAGATGAAGTAAGTGATGATGGTGGTGGTAAGGGTACAAAAGCAGCTGGTGATCTGACAGTGAGACGATGAACCCGCTTAGCAGCAGTGCGCTTCATGCGCGGCCCACCGGGATATGTACGGTAAACTCGACCATAGGGTATAAACTCCCTTGGCTGGATCACTGGGACGACTCTGGGACCACGGCGGATCACAGGTGACAGTGGTGGGGTAGGTGCGACTTCCCCCTCCTCAAAGGGTTCTGTCTCAGCCTCTGACATCACAGGTGATGACTGTGGAGTAGGCTCCTCAAATGACAAAATGATGGTGGGTAGTGAGGGTGATGTAACCGACTCTAGTATGATGGAGGGTAGTGAGGAAATCTATGCTGACTCAGAGTCCGACGAGATAACAATAGGGTGCGAATCTGAAGACATCTCTGAGATAATCGATGTGAAATAAAAGTAAATAACCATATACATAATGTGGGTTATGATGAAATGATATATGTATGAAATCGCAATCGCTACATGCGATATAATGAATATGCACTTATGCTACCATGATGAGATGCTATGATGGTGTAGTTATAGTCTAGGGTATAAAGGACAACCTAGTTCGCTATAACCTTTGCTCTGGTACCAATCTGTCACACCCCCAAATTTCGTGACTTGCAGCGGAATGAAGCATTCGAGGGCGCGACTGATCATAGCACAACAGTTACAGTTATATTAAACGACCTAAAGTATCGTTTAGAAAATACATCGTTTGATCTTTTAAAATATTCAAAGTTTACAAAACAAGGTCCCAAAAGGTGAAACAAGTTTTCAGAAATCAAGTTCATACAATTCAAACGATGGATAAGTGCATAAAATATAAAGTGAGACGCATCGACTCCATGACTCCATGGTATGTCCTTATGCAAGCCAACATGCAAAACCTTAATTACCTGAAAATACATTGCTAAAAATGGTCAACAAAAATGTTGGTGAGTTCATAGGTTTATGTAAATGAAATGTTGTACAGATACCACAAGTATAAAGTGTATGACAAAACAATGCCACATAAAAATGATACATTAGCTCTTAAGCTCATGACCCCGAAGCTAAACTGAAATGAAATGCCCCAACTGAGTGTTTGCCATTCACTCTAATATGATAGAAATGAAATGCGTTCGTTTGACGAGTTGGCGCTACCAACCCGAAGGAAGGAGTCACCCTCAATAGATCTATTCACTCACTCTCGCTTGCTTACAATTAACGGTTCATGATAATAAAGGGGACTTTAATCTGGGCAAATGATGTAACTTAAGCAATGTAATGAGTTTGTATACTTTGGTCTGCATAAAAAATGGTGCAATGTATTCCCCCCCCCCCTGAGAATTTAGAAAATTATGTAAACAATTGAAAGCGGGGCTATGAAAACTCACCTGGTATGATATTAGCAATGACAACAATGGATATGATGACAATGAGACTCGGTCTCTAACCGCGACCTATTATGAATGATATGATCCAAGGTAAGTAATGATACAATGCAACACATGCAAATACGTATGTTAACGATACCACTTGTTAGTTTTGAAAATAACGTTTATCGACGAAAAATATATTTTTGACGTCTCGTTAAGTTATAAACTACTTTTCGTGTAATTATGTTGAAACGGTACCCCACGATCCTCATTTGGTGTTCTATCGGCAAATATAATGTTTTCGTCGAAAAAATAACACTTTTCAGTACTTGTGAAAATATGCCCAAAATGGCTTCGTGAAACTAATCGCGATATGTTGTACGTTAAATGTTAGTGATCAAACTCGCCGTTTTTGAAAACCTTGCAACATAATCTTAATGTCGTTTCGTTTGACTTTTGATCAAACGCGCCTTGATCATATAGAAAATCGGCTATCAACTTAGTGACTTGTAAAAATACGAGTTTTTATACTTAGAATATTTTCTAATAGTGGGCTGTCAAAATAGATTGTGAATCGTCGGGCTTCAAACGTGTATATCTCGGCCGTTATAAGCTCGTTTGCTACGTTCTTTATATCCACGGGTTCGTACAAATATGAACTAACATATTTTCAATAGGTCGGCTCGTCTAGATCATGTTTAACGTCTCATTTTGTCCCTTGAAGTTCGGAAAAACAGCAAGCTATTTTCAGAAAATAGTTTTTCGTCGCCTAACTTTGAAAAATCATATCTCCTTCGTTATAAGTCGGTTTTTAGTGATTCAAGCGGCCACGGTTTCGTTTTTGAAAGAAATTTCTAAATTTGAATACCAAAATAGTCCAAGAGTTACTAATATTTCCAGATTTTTCATTTTTGGACAGACCCTTTTATATACTTGTTAAAACTTATTTTTTTGTTTTTAAACTTGTTCATACCACTTCAAATCAACTCCACAAGTTCGCAAATCCTACCATACACCTTATTAGGGTGTCATGGGGTCCTAAACATCACCAAACTTGGTGGATTTCATGAGATTATTAGTGAAACTTATAGATCTAGTGTTAAAGATAGTTTATGTGCAAAGTGGTATCTAAAACATAAATAAGTTGCATGATTAACTAGTATAACTTGAAAATACATAATCATATGAATTAAATGAAAGTATGAAATGATCAAAAAGATGTTCTTGAGCTTACTTGAATTATGGAAGAGTTATGGATGAAAATGCTTAAAACCTTGGGGTTTTTATAACAAAACCCTAACAAGGAAGGTAAATGGAGCTTGATTATGACTTTAACTTGAAAATTTTATGGATGATCTCTTGTGTTCTTGGTTGGGCCGAGCAAGGAAGGAGATAAGGAAAAGTGAAAAGTTCTTGATTTAGCGAAATGATTTTGTGTTATGAGATGTTAGTGTAGTGGAATGGAAATAAAAGGCTAAAAATTCATTAATGAGTTTTGGTGTATTAGGCTAATGTGATGGGTTAGGGGGGCGGCACATGGCAAGAAAATGGAAGGGATTTGATGTTTAATGAGTGCTTGTATGCTAATATGCGTGAATTAGTTAGTTTAGTGTATACATTAGGTGTTATCGGGTACCGAGTTAACTAGAAATAAATTGTGACGATGTAAAATAAAGTACTACGAAGTTGTAAAAATTGTAAAATCATATTCCTTGCATGAATCGGGTGTTAGAATGATTATCGGGTTGAAATATCGCAAACCGACGGAGTTATAAGCTCCCAACGGAAAATATAGCAATTGGTTTAAAAACACTGGGTAAAGTAATAATATAATCTCTATACCATTATAATTAGTTTGAAAATGTATTAGGATCATAGTCGGGAGTATTGGGTATAATGTTAGTAGTAATGACTGAGTGGTAACGTTAATTAAACAATTAAGCATACATTAATGAAAATCACACAAACCCGTACATGACCTAATATGATAATGATGTTACTGATGATATGTAGACTACTCTAGTCTATATGATGTGTCCTTACTGATGTTGCACGAATACGCAGCTAAACCTTACTGGTTACGCGCATTTGAATACCCGTAAACCTAGTTTACGACATGATGAATGATGCCCATGAATAGTGATTTATCTCCGGGAATGAATAGTGTCACATGAATAGTAAAAATTTTGACGACTTCTCAAAGTCTCAAACTGACTTCAAAAATGATGAATAGTGAAATGATAAATAGTGATCGGTGAATAGTAAATGATGAATAGTAAATTGTCGGGGTTTGAAAAATGACCTGAAATTGTGATTTGTGACAGTTAGAGCAACTTCGTCGTTCTTAGGCTCGTCGTCATCTCCTTCACTATCACTCCAAGCTCCACTGACAAAGGCTCTTTGAGACTTGTTCTTTGGAGGCTTTGGACATTCTCCTATAAAGTGACTAGAATCTCCACATCTAAAACACTTTCTATCTACCTTTCCTTTCCTATCATCATGGTCTTTCCGGAAGGATTTCTTCTCTTTATGAGGAGGTCTACCAAACTTTCCTCATTTTCTAAAGAATTTCTTGAAATCTCTTACGGCCATGGCATACTCTTCATCTTCACTACTAGCACTAGATTCTGCATCACTACTTGATTCTACCCTAGCTTTCAAGGCAATGGACTTCTCCTTTTTGCCTTTGACTATTTCTGAATCTTTTTCCATTACCATCTCATGAACTTTGAGATTTCCTATGAGCTCGTCCAGTGTCATCTTTGAAAGATCCTTAGATTCTTCAATGGCTATCACCTTTGCTCTCCACTTCAGGTGGAGTGCTCTTAGAAATTTCCTGACAAAATTCTTACTAGAAAAAGATTCGTCAAGTACTTTAAGTGATGTAATAATAGTATTAAACCTAGCAAAAGCACTATCAATGGTCTCATCTTCAGAGATAACAAATTGTTCATATTGTTGAACAAGAAGATCAATTTTGTTATCTTTGACTTGTGAGTTCCCTTGATGAGTGATTATTAGTGATTGCCAAATATCTTTAGCCATTTTACACATGAAAACTCTTTCATATTCCTTTTTAGGTAAGGCATTGTAAAGCATCATTTTGGCTTCATTATTTTTGGCAATCAACCTCTTTTGTTCATCACTGTGACGAATAAAAGAGTTACCTATATCCCGACCACCTGAAATATCACTACTTATGGGTTTGTAATCACCCTCTACAATAATATACCACAGATCTATGTCCTTTGACTTCACATATATCTCAAAGCGATTTTTCCAATATATGAAACAATTTGGTTCAAATAGTGGTGGTCTTTGCATAGATTGCCCTTCTTTAAAGTTTTCAAAATCCATTGATCGTTTCAAGTTTTTAAAATACTATATATTTTGAAAATCTTGAGTAACCTGGCTCTGGTACCAATTGTGGAAAACTAGAAGGGGGGTTGAATAGTTTTACCGTTTAAAATTAATTCTCTTTGTTACTTATTGTGATTTCAAAGTCAAGTAAACAATAAAGCACACAAACAAGTAATATAAGTAAATAAGAAAAGAGAGGAAAGATCAAACCACACAACACGGATGTTTATAGTGGTTCGGCTACAAGGACTCTTATCCTTGCCCTACTCCACTCCTCGAGCCTCTAACTCGAGAGTTATTCTTCACTAAGAAACAAACTCCCTTCTCGGCAGAGAAAACCTTAATACACGTTGCTTACACCTTTTTCCGGTACAAAGCTAAATACCGGGTTCTTGTTCAAGGAAGAACCAACCTGACGTCGCCTAAATGATTACCGACACTAAGCTAGATGTCGAGTTCTTTACAAGGGTACAACCACTCCCGTTTGGTTCATTACAAGGGTACAACCACTCCCGTTTGGTTCTTTACAAGGGTACAACCACTCCCGACACTCTATGTGTTTTGAGGACTAAAACACTAACCGGATTCTACTGAATAAAAGATGCAACTATGATGTGTGAACTAATACAGGATCACACAGACTCTATACTAAAGGATGACAACAGTATGTTGATCCTTATATGTTGAGATCTTCTTTGCTACAAAAGGAAAGATCTATGAAATGTTGGTATGCTAAAGGTTAGTGATATGTAATGAAAGGATATCTAATTTAAGCTATGTAAGTGATGAAATGGCCAAATGATCAGCTTGCTATTTATAGGCAAAGCTGATCAACAGGCGGCGGATCCCCAAAATTGGATCCGTCCGTGTACCACTTTGGATCCGTCGTGTCAGGCCAGCTAAGAGATCTTCAAATCTTTCCAAATCTTGCCATATCTTTCCATATCTTCAAATGTCAACTCTTTGGCTTGAAGATCTAAACAAAATATCACAAAATCTTACCAAGATTGTGTACATGATGCATGCCATGATGTCATCCTAATATTTAACTAATAAAGTTTTCATTTTAAGAAATAAACATGTAAACTTGTATATGTCATTTTTAGAAAACTTTGTGATGTGAAAATGTGTTTGTAAATTGCTTATCACTATAAATGTAAAAGACTTAATCTTATTTATGCTTTTGCTTAAAGATAAACTTTGTAATTGTCATTAACAAAACTAAGCAAAGATCGTAAAATATAAATAACGTTTTTAGGACGATATTTGTATTAACAAATTGTTCTGCGGGTGGCCAAAAGACTTGATATTCTTAGTACGCCTCTTCCTACTGCTCCTGCTAGTACGGCATCAACTGCAGACCATGAAGCTTATAACATTGATTATGAGAAGCACAATGATGCGGCTTGTCTTATGTTAGCTGGGATGGACACTCAATTGCAAAATCAATTTGAGAACTATGGTCCCATGGACATGATCAATGAACTCAAACGGATGTTTGAGAAACCAGCTACTGCAGAGTTATATGATCTAATAGAATCTCTGCATGGTTGTAAGCAGGATGCTAATAAACCATTGAGTGCCCATGTATTGGAAATGAAAAGCTATTTGGACCAATTGGAGCAACTCGGCTGTGGTTATGTGCAAAGTGTATGTGTTGGCCTCATCATGCAATCCCTTAACTAGGATTTGTTTGCTGATTTTGTGCGCAACTATAATATGCATTGCAAGGGGAAGACAATCAGTGAGTTACATGCAATGCTCATTGACTTTGAGAAAGGATTGTTAAAGAAGGCACCTACACCCACGGTATTAGCAATACAAGGTGGTAGGATTACTAAGCCCAACAAACCGCAACACGCGAACAAGAAGGGCAAAGGCGTTGAAAAGGGTAAACAAGTTGCGAACTACCAACAAATGCCTAAGAAGCAGAATCCTCCTAAGAAGAAGGAAAATCCCAAGAAGGATTTGGCTGCTTGTCACCACTGCAACACTCCAGGACATTGGAAGAGGAATTTTCCATTGCTTCTAGAGGAGTTGTGTGGAGATCGTATGCTCGAGGCTTGTTAGACCTCATATCTAGGATTACATAATAACAATGAATAAATCAATACGCAGCGGATAAAACAAAACATTCACTATTATTGCTACAAGGTATTCCTCGTCATCATCTCTACTCTAACCAATACAAACCACGAACCCTAGGCGTCTACACTAAGACTTGACGCCTAGTTACACACACACACCTTTTCCTGGAATTACATCTCTAATTCCTGTGTTTCTTTATATACTAGAAACATTAGGGTTACAAAGGATATTCCTAGAATAATAGAAGATTTGCTTTAATCTTCTCTTTCTTTTGAAGTTTCTTCCTTTGTCTTCTTTAGCCCTTCATCTTTCATATTTTGTCCATATCAACTCTAAATTATAATTCCCAACAATCTTCCCCTAGTTGATATGACAAAACCAACGACCAATGAAAGATGATCTTCCCCTTAATCCATGCATATCATCAAGGCTCTTCAAGCTACAATCTTCAATAAATCTTCTTCTTCCCCTTTTTGTCATCATCAAATAGGGGACAAAAATATGCAACCTTGATCATTACACCACAAATCAATATCACACGACCAATCCATCATTCCAATGTTTCAAATTACCCACCATTAAGTTTTCCGCACTATAAATGAACTTGAAACAGTAGAAGTCAAAACTAGCAGTAGTAATATCAACTAGCATTAGAAAAACCTTCACCTCGATGTAGCATAACCTCGATGTATTGAAGAAGAAAACTAACCATTACCCATCCGATGCTGAAGTAGAATAACCCAAACTCATGTCTTAAATATAACTGCGAACGTATACCCAATCCGATGTATAGGGAGATCGCAATCTCTTGACAATGTGAACACTGAGCACAATAACGTAACTCCTTCAAGTGTTCGTCAATTCGTAGATATAATAAGAACATAAACCCAAATAATTCCACTTCACCTTCAAATAAGTAACGAATAATCTTCATCACCAATAAATAAAAGCCATAAAACAAATCCAAACATCCCTTGTGTGTGTGTTTCTTCCCCTGTGTGTGTGCCCAATCTTCAATCAACAACATATACGCTTCCCCTCACTTTTAGAAGCCCATGCGCTAGCAGTACCAACCAGCAGTATAAACTGTTCATCCTCCAAAGCTAGCAGTACTAACTGTTCAACGAACAGTACTAATTCCGAAGACCAAGCAGTACTAACTGGTGAAGCCAGCAGTACAAACTGCTACATATAAACCAATGAATAGTACTAACTGTTGTCGAGCAGTACTAACTGTTAGTCACAGCAGTAAAAACTGCTACTTATGAATCAAGAGCAGTACTGAATTAAATCACCCTACAGTTGACACCAATATCCAATCACAGCCTCACGAACCGAATAAAATATTCAACAAAACCATCTTGAACATCCAACACGTCACCGACCCATTTAATGCATAATCAATTTTATCTCAGCTCATAGTCAATAGCACAAACGACAAAGTCATCAATGGATAAAATAATACTGATCAAAGTGATGACCCACACCTGATCGAATAAAGGCACATCAAAAATCGACTGACCAATCTGCACTAATTAATACGTCTTTGCCAATTTATTAGTTGTTTGACCACCGACCCACTCAAAATCATGAATTGGTTTTACAAATCTAAGCACGTGATAGACAACGGATGATAAATTTATATTACCTCACGAATATTCTTTGTACCATAATATTGCACGACAAACAGCAAACGACAATTCACCATTAATACAGTACGAGGTTGATTATACCAGCCCCACACAGCGATCAGATCGAGCACCAAAAGCAGAATAAAATACGAACGCAACAGCAGAATATACCTGTGTCTTCGAATCTGCTTCTCTTTTACCGGAAACCTTGTAGATCCTAGATATCAAGAGCAACCCTCTCTGATACCACTTGTGGAGATCATATGCTCGAGGCTTGTTAGACCTCATATCTAGGATTACACAATAACAATGAATAAATCAATACGCAGCGGATAAAATAAAACATTCACTATTATTGCTACAAGGTATTCCTCGTCATCATCTCTACTCTAACCAATACAAACCACGAACCCTAGGCGTCTACACTAAGACTTGACGCCTAGTTACACACACATACCTTTTCCTGGAATTACATCTCTAATTCCTGTGTTTCTTTATATACTAGAAACATTAGGGTTACAAAGGATATTCCTAGAATAATAGAAGATTTGCTTTAATCTTCTCTTTCTTTTGAAGTTTCTTCCTTTGTCTTCTTTAGCCCTTCATCTTTCATATTTTGTCCATATCAACTCTAAATTATAATTCCCAACAAGTTGCGTTTGAATAAAAATAAGAAGGCTAGGAATGTCGCGAGCACTTCAGGTATTTTTATGATTGAATTATTTTCTTTTCCTCGTAAGCATAATTCCTGGGTATATGATACGGGATGTGGTACTCATATTTGTAACACATCACAAGGACTTAGAGGAGCAAGGAAGCTGGCCTATGGAGAAAGCTACTTGTACGTAGGCAATGGCATACATGCAGCTGTTGAAGCCATAGGGACATTCGATTTAGTCTTACCTTCGGGTTTAATACTAGTTTTGAATAATTTTCATTATGCACCTTCTATTATTAGAGGTGTCATTTCAGTTTCTTTGTTAAAGGATAATGGTTTTGTTCACACATTTACTAATAATGGAATTTCGGTTTCTTTAAACAATGTTTTTTACTTTAATGCAATTCCAATAAATGGTGTGTTTGAAATTGACATGGAGAATCATGTGTCCAATAGAAATAATTATATGTATAGCATTAGCAATAAGAGAATCAAGTCAGAATTGGATACATCTTATCTTTGACATTTTCGGCTTGCACATATTGGCAAGAAACGCATAGAAAAGCTGCAACATGATGGGCTTTTGCAAAATATCAATGATGAATCATTTGATAAATGCGAATCTTGCATATCTGGGAAGATGACAAGGAAACCTTTTTCACATCAACTGGAAAGGGCTATAGATCTACTTAGATTAATAAATACTGATGTGTGCGGTCCACTTAGACATGTGTCAAAACGCGGTGCTACCTACTTCTTAACCTTTACGGATGATTACAGTCGTTATGGTTATGTTTATTTACTTAAACATAAACATGAAGTCTTTGAGACATTCATGGTTTTTAAAAGTGAAGTAGAATTACAACTCGGTAAGAAGATTAAGGCTCTTCGATCCGATAAAGGTGGTGAATATTTAAGCCAAGAGTTTAAAGATTACTTAGCTGAGTGTGGAATTGTCCAGCAACTCACATCTCCTTATACTCCACAACAAAATGGGGTATCTGAAAGGAGAAATCGTACATTGCTAGATATGGTACGATCAATGTTTAATCTTACAACTCTACCCTTATCCTTTTAGGACTATGCTCTTGAAACTACTGTTCGCATATTGAATATGGTTCCAACTAAGAAGGTTGATAAGACTCCATATGAATTATGGACTGAAAAAGCTCCCAACTTTTCTTACTTAAAGGTCTGGGGTTGTGAGGCGTTTGTTAAACGTGACTCACCAGATAAACTCCAACAAAGATCTGTTAAGTGTATCTTCGTAGGATACCCAAAGGAAACAATGGGTTACTACTTTTACTTTCCACCTGAAAATAAAGTCATTGTGGCTAGGTATGGAGATTTCTTTGAAAAGAATCTTATATCTCAAGAATTCAGTGGGAGGATTTATGATCTGGAAGATGATCAAGAAGATACATCGCCTTCTGAAAACACTAGCACACTTCCTGTGGAACTTGAAAGTCTAGGTCCTCTACCTGAAGTTGAAGTGGTTCCCATTCGCAGATCTGCAAGAACTGTGAAAGCTCCTGAACGTCTATGTCTTAACGTAAAGTGTGAGGAAACTATACTAGGGGATCTTGATAAACCTGCTAGTTATAGGGCTGCCATTAATAGTCCTGAAAAGGATAAATGGCAGGTTGCTATGAATGAGGAAATGCAATCCATGAGAGACAACGAATTCTGGATTGAAGTAGACCTTCCTCCCAATGCTAAGGTAGTTGGAAGTAAATGGCTCTTCAAGAAGAAAACTGACATGGATGGAAATGTACACACCTATAAAGCTCGTTTGGTAGCTAAAGGCTTTACCCAAACATATGGTGTTGACTACGAGGAGACTTTTTCTCCTGTAGTTGACATTAGAGCTATTAGGATTCTCATAGCTATAGCAGCATACTATGACTATGAGATTTGGCAGATGGATGTCAAAACCGCCTTCTTAAATGGTTGCTTAGATGAAGACATCTATATGGCGCAGCCTGAAGGGTTTGTGAATCCAGAATTTCCTGAGCGTATATGCAAGCTTCAAAGATCCATTTATGGATTGAAGCAGGCATGAAGGCAATAGAATAAAAGATTTGATGAGGAAATCAAAAGTTTTGGATTTACTCAAAATGTTGATGAGCCATGTGTATACCACAAAGCTAGTGGGAGTAATACTACTTTTCTTATCCTATATGTCGATGACATATTGATCATGGGAAATCATATACCAAGTCTTAATGAGGTTAAGTCTTATCTGGGTAAATGTTTTTCTATGAAGGATTTAGGAGAAGCAGCATACATCCTTGGAATCAAGATCTACAGAGATAGATCAAAGCAGTTGATTGGATTAAGCCAAAGTGCTTACATTGATAAAATATTGAAGAGATTCAATATGCAAAATTCCAAGAAGGGATATTTGCCAATGCAAGTAGAACATGGCTTAAGTAGCAAACCATGTGCTTCAACACCTGAAGAGGTAGCACACGTGAAGAAAGTTCCATATGCTTCGGCAGTATGA
Organism: Artemisia tridentata subsp. tridentata; assembly: GCA_021014915.2. NCBI lineage: Eukaryota > Viridiplantae > Streptophyta > Magnoliopsida > Asterales > Asteraceae > Artemisia > Artemisia tridentata. The sequence continues at coordinate 163,686,178 of CP139506.1, forward strand.
TCTATCATGTATGCAGTAAGATGCACAAGGCCAGATGTGGCGTTTGCACAAAATATGACCAGTCGTTATCAACAGAACCCAGGTGGACTACACTGGCATGCTGTTAAGAACATTCTTAAGTATTTGAGGAATACAAAAGAGATGTTTTTAGTGTATGGGGGAAATCCAGATGCAGAACTTGGTGTTACAGGTTACTGCGATGCGTCCTTTCAAACTGATAAAGATGATACAAAGTCTCAGACGGGTTATGTCTTTGTCATTAATGGAGGAGCAGTAGACTGGAAGAGCAAGAAGCAGAGTACAATAGCGATGTCTGTTACAGAAGCTGAGTATATTGCTGCATCGGAAGCTGCGATGGAAGCTGTTTGGATAAGGAAATTCATTTCGGGGCTAGGAGTTATGCCGTCAATTGATTTACCTATTAATGTGTATTGCGACAATTCTGCCGCAATAACATTCGCCAATGAACCTGGAGTCATGAAGGGCGCCAGACACTTTCCTAGAAGATATCACTATGTTCGAGAACAAGTCAAAATAGGTGAAATCAATCTACTCAAAGTTCACACAGATGACAATCTAGCTGATCCCTTTACGAAGGCTTTACCTAAGGAAAAGCTTACTCAACATGCCGATGGCATTGGACTTCGTTTAGCTAGTTGTTTCATCTAAATTTGTGGTTAGTATTTGGATAAAGGAAAATGTAAACAATTATTATCTTAATGAAATAAAATATTTGTTATGTTTATCTTCATTTATAATATTGTATCCTATATTTGCATGTTTAATCCATGAATAACTTATGTTATTCTAAATAGTCCGTTGTCGATCAATAATATGGGAGTATTATTGAATTAAGACAAATGTGAGTTTTGGTAGAATATACTTAAGTATATTGATGCGTTGGACATGCCAAATTCACATGATATTCAATAAATGGATAAATTGAATATAGGACAGATCCCAACCACATGATTGTACTTTATGGATCTTTGTTATTAAAGTAAATCATGAATATTTATCCTCATACTTGAGATACCAGATAACTGTCGTGGATGTAGCTCATTTTATGTAAGATAGTCTAACGCTATCCGTAACTGGTAGTTATAAGGGCTATTTTCAGAAGTGATGCAAAGTTCAAGGGTTATGCTTGTAGTCAAGAAAGAATTTGTTCCTTCAAATTTGTTTTGAAGTATAATACTACAACGCCCCTCGTAGGGTTGACAAGATGTTTGCATGGCCATGCCCAAGATCTATCTGGAATACGTTCGGATGATTTGGTAATCTTGATCAATTATAAATAACGAGAAACAGAATAGTTAATTATGGAATGAATTAGATCCATATCCATATTAACGTGGTATTAGAAACAAAAGGATAAGTATGATGATGATTCATCAAAGGTTTTCCAGGAAACCACACTCAGGGTCGTTTTGGGGGCATTGGTGTGTTATGCTAGACTAACCAATGTCATTACTATATTAATGCATATCCAAGTGGGAGCTGTTAAGTTTGTGGATACAAATTAATATATGTATAACCGGATTCGAACACGAGACTTCGGGATTGCACACTTTACGTATAAGTTTCAATGTTTTAATAATTAATATAATAAGTTATGTTTAATTATTAAATTCACAAATAAACACTTAATGGACGTTAGTACTTAACGGGAATTGACTAACGGTCGTTAAATGTTAAAGGGAGACGGAAATAAGGAAAAAAGCCAAGAAGGATCTAGAATCCCCTTGGGCTTCCCTAGTTCGGCCAATCCAAATAGAAGGAGGGTTTCCAACCCTAGCTTGGACAACAAGATTATTTTATTATAAATACAAGGCCTCTTGCATTCATTCTTTTCAGTCTTGTTTCCTAGCAAACCCTAACTTCTCTTCTTTATCTCCTCCCTTGTGCTCAAGCTGATCATAACCCCCTCCTATTCCCATAGGAACGATTTTTGAGCTCAAACCAAGTGTTGGGTTTGTTTGTGATTAAAGAACCTAGCTTTTCACATTGAAACGTTAGTAATACGTGTGTACAAGAACGAAGAACAAACATACTTTTGTTTGTAATTCTTTCCCATTCGACTTAGGAGGAGTCGAATCTACTAAACACTAAATTAGGGTTTTATTGGTTCTTGGATAATTGATTTCTTGTTTTGCTAGAAATCAAAAGGTACGCATATTCTTTTAATTCGGTTAACTAATTACAAGTATTAGATCTTTTATTCCGCTACATGCTTTGATGATGTTTATGTTTATATATAATTATTATGATATTAATATTCAACAATACCAAGTTTAGCAGTCCAGGTGACGAATCCTGATTGCCAAATAAGTGAACCTGGTTACTTGTATCACTCAACAAAGAAAGACCGTGTTAGAACTTACCCTGAGGCTTTGCCCTAGGATTAAGCTTTGACGCTCAAGTCATATGATAAGCCCAACATGAATATGTGAAGTGTTTTATTATAAAGTGAGAGAGAAGTTATTTGTCCTTGTAGTTGAGTTTAGTAGTCCTATTTATAGGCCGAGAAATCATATATATATATAAAGATTAGGTCCTAAAAATCATTGGGGAGTATTAATGACACCAATTTTGTGAGGAGTATTAATGACGCCATTTTTTGAAGTGAAAATATAGCCATGCGAAAATCAATCCCATTGATGAGATTAATGCCAGGTGCATGTCAAGTGTCGATGTAGTTATTGAGATACAAATGCGAGTGTCCATGTAGTTATTGAGATACAAATGCGAGATGCAAAGAGACATAACAAGTAGTAATGTATTAATTTAGTCACTTAATGATTGTATCTGTTACTTGGGCAATGAATACCGATCATCGTGTAGTAATTACAACAATTAAGAATCGTCCATATATAAATTACATGTGGTTTAGTTAATCTTCCACCATTCATTTACCTCCCATCATAGTTGTTGCATTTCACTTAAATATGTCTAAGCAATCTTCACAGAACACAGGCAAAGATTTTTCAGCACCAAACCGCCTATTGTTTCTGGATGACCTTGATGTGGGTGTGACTGGGACCATCGTGGTGATGGTTTGCAGGATATGGGATGTCAATGCAATCACCGGACGCTATCTCAGCACAGACTTTGTAGTTTCTGATTCCAAAGTAAAACATGCTCAATATTAGCATTTGATAAATAACCTGTTTGGTTTTAATATTGTTCGACTGTATTGCATAACTCAATATTTGATAAATACCTTTGGTTCTAATGTTGTTTGACTATTTTGCAGGGAAGTTCCATTCATTGTACTGCAAGGAACCACATTGCTCATAATTTTATCAGGTTGAAAGAAGGGTTGGTTTATTCTATTAAAGACTTTGTGGTCAAACCCAATAAGGATGATTACCGTATTATGCAAAGGGATCCTTTCATGCTTGAATTTGATGGGGCAACAACGGCAAAGAAGGTGACTATTAAGGATGCAGGTTTTGAAAGGTACCCTTTTGAGCTTCAAGATTTGGAAAACCTGGAAAGTACAGATAACAAGTATTTGGTTGGTAAGTTTTTGTTTTAATAATACTTTCGTCTTCTTTTGTTACTGTCGTTATGCATCCATTCTGATATGTAACTCATTACCTTACAGATGTAGCCGGTTACGTGACAAATGTGGGTAGGACAACTCAGCAAAAGTCAAGCTCTCGAACCCTAGATTTTTTATTGGCAAATCAAAGGTTAGTATGTTGCAATAAACGATCCTGCGTACATATTATATACTACGTCTATCGTTTAAATTACATCATAGATTGCAAATCTAATTTTAAGTTTTTGATACAGTGGGCAATCTGTAAGAGTGACGTTGTGGGGAAACTTGGGAGATGTGCTTATAGAAAAAAAGACAAAGCATGCTGGCATGTGCCCGATTGTATTGACATCACTTAATGTCAAAGAGTACAACAGTACGTAATCTAACCATTACTACCAAATGTCACCCATAAAATAAATTATCAACATAACACATTACCTTTTATTTTTTACCTGCCAGACAAGCTTTATTTGTCAAGCAGCTCTTCCACAATAATTTTTGATGATCCTGAAATCCTTGCAATCAAGGCTCTTAAATCTGATATGAGGTAATCGGCTTTTATATGTATTTTATACCTGAATTGCTCCATACCTGTAGTATACTAACATCATCTATGGTTGTGCACCACAGTCATATGGAAATGAATAAGGTTGCTATGCCTGCTGATATTTCCATACCAAAGGATGGGACATTGGAGAACCTGTTGCTCTGGGCCCGCAACCGCAAAAACAGTGTAAACTACAATTTATACATTTAACGTTGTGTGATAATAACCAAATTCAATAATCTTATAAATAATCTGTTTGTGCAGCCTTTGACCTACAACTGTATGGTTAGGATTAATGGTGTTAGGACTAGAAAGGGTTGGAATTACCCGTCGTGTGGTGACAGGAAGTGTAGGAAAGGTGCTACCCGTAAACAAGGGAAATTTTGGTGTGATTCATGTGAGAAGCCCGTTTCCTACCCAGTTTTAAGGTAACGCTGCTTTATATAAAACCCAATTACAAACAATGTTACATACCGTATGAACCTAACCTGACGTGTGTGGGACCCTCTCAGGTATAGGCTTGAGCTTGATGTGTCGGACGGAACAGAATCTGTCGTTGTTGTGCTATTTGATAAGAGCGCGACAGAGTTGGTTGGGTGTTCAGCTGAGTCAATAGTAGAATCGGGTGATGAGGTACATTTATATTAAGTAAATTAAATACGTACCATGTCATCCACTTACTATATTTTGCAGGTTTCTGAGGATCATCCGAATGTACCTCAGACGATATCAAACCTCATTGGTACCACACACATGTTTGAGTTGAGGTCCAACAGTTACTTTGAACATGGGACATTTGAAAGCTTCACCTGTTGGAAAGTCCATCCAACCCAAACAGTGGATGATGGTGCCGGTTCAAGCACACCTGTTGCTGCCTTGCCCGAAAAGAGCACACCATTGAAGAGATTGATAAAGGACCCAACTGTGTCGACCCCACCCAAATCTGTTGAGGATAAAAATGACAAGAGGTTAGCTAACAGTTATCCGTTTTAAAATATCATTAATAAGTGTAATTTTACATTAACATTTATTTTTTTATTTACATCGAATCAACTTGGTATTTGAAGACTCTGATGCTGAACTAACAACCGTTGAGGATGATGACCCAGACAGTGTTGAGGATGGCTGTGTACGTGACAAGAAAAAGCAAGAAAGCTTACAATTACCGAAGATGAATCCGAATGAATGGCATGCTGGAATAGTGATAACCGTTTACAAAATTAGTTAAATAAAAAGAGTTTTAAGTGTTTGTTTCGAACGATTCCAATTATGAAAAATTTGTATTACCATTCCGGCGAGTAAGAATACAGATTATTTTAGTATTTACTTTCATTATGGTTTACAAATTATTTATCAATATCATTATATTCGATGTGTAAAATCTTTATATCTCAAATATGAACACTTTGAAGCCTGCCCTTATACCATCCTGAAGGTAGGATTTTTAACGGAAATTATAATCATGTAAAAATAAAACATGCGATGCTTACTTGCAATAAACTGAAATATGTACCGACCACAATTGTTGTTTATCAAATTTGTTATAAAAAAAATAAATAAATAAAATAAAAAAGAAAACACATTTATGATCCACACCATTGAATGCTCATTCCAAAAACTCCTTATAAATAAATAATAAATTGACATGATTGGTGTGAAAAAAAAGAGTTACAACACCTGTTAATAAACGCAAGCAGTTTATGTTGAATATGAGTTACATAAACTTCTATTAAGTACGGGTATTGGTAAGACCTTTAAAAAACCTTCTATAGACAATACACCCATTATTCCAGTTGTTTGTGTCTGTATTAGCTAACAATTTACAGGATGTAATTGTAGTTGCGTTCCCTTATTATACGTCATACATGGAGCATCGGATATCAATATTGACAAACAAAAAATCCAATCCACCGCATCTTTTGTTTGTTTATATTGACATACAATGCTCAACGTAGATGCGCATCCTGATCTTCCCATTGAATCCTGTTTTTTATTTCAAGGGTCTGACAAAATGTCTTACGCCGACATTTGCACAGACACAGTATAAATAGCAACAAGGATTTTAGGTAGAGATCAAAAGTCCCATCTATGTTAATATTTTTCGGTTACACCTGACTAAGTAACTAAACTATGAATGTTTAAGCTTAATGTTTTAATCCAATTTATTCTTAACGCTATGTAAGTATTTGGTATGTAGGGTTCTTGAATTTAACAGCAACAATATAAAGATGGATACATTCACAACAAGCATATGTTATCAACAGGTAAACAAACATATATTAACAATATGTAAAATTTAAATTATAATGTACCTGTTGTTATTATATTGGCATAACCAAATATTTGACCACCCTTCAATTTATTACCATGATAAATATGTAATTTAAGGCAGGACAATCCAACAGCCTGATTTCCAAATATCTTGAATATTCATCTTCTCACATCCTCGCCTATATTTGGAATCTGTTGTGCAAAAATAATAGTTAGCCTTTTTATAAGCAACAATGAATCATGGTGAGCGTAATTATATTACTTTATCTACAATTACACCATTATCTAATTACAATAACATGTGTGTTTATATTATATGTTCAGCTAATGATCATACCAGTAATCCATCATTGTCCAACATACTACACAATTCTGTGCACATAAAGTCACATACAATTATTGGTATGGATGGGAAAGTACAGAGTTACTGTGGTCTTAAGATTTCAGATATACCTGCACAAGAAACAGGTAACCAAAACACCCGTATGCTTTTTGATTCGTTTATAATTAATTAAACAATGTTTTAATTTATGCATATTTAATCAGGAGTGGTGCCCCCCTCGGATAGTAACCAGATAGGTCTTACAGAACAACATACGACTTCTACTTCTATTAATCAACCTACAGCAACCCGGAAGAGACCAAGAGGTAAGTTGTTTATCAAAATTAATAATTCCATGATTTATTTAATAAATAACATATTTACTACAACAATGGCTATTTAAGGTCGGCCTCGCATTCATGTATCCAAAAACATACTCAGAGGCGCAGCACGTACCTCTTCAGGTAATACATGTATCGATTAAAGATGATATTAGTATATAATAACTGATTAGTTTTGCATGTTATGCATAAGAAGTTGCCATGTAGTGTTAGTGATCTTAACTAGGGGTGGAAACGAGCCGAGCCGCTCGTGAAAAGCTCGGGATCGGATCGGTAAAAAACTTGAATGAGCCAAGCCTAAACGAGCTCGAGCCCGAGCTCGAGCCTAAACTTGAGCTCATTTAATAATCGATCTCGAGCCCGAGCTCTATACAAAAAGCTCGAGTAGGCTCGCGAGCCTAAACGAGCCCTAGAGATATATACAATATATATACGTAGTTAACAGTCCAAATTTTTGTGGGCCATTGCTGAAATCTAAATCAAGTCCAATAAGCAACCTAACCCTAAATTGAGTTATATATATTCCTAAATTTTCGCAACCCTAAACACATTTCTTCCAACATAAACGCAGCCACATAATTACATAAACTCAACCATCCTCCCTTTTCTCTCCACAAATCCAACCGTAGACACCAAACTACTCCTTTTTACTATCAGCCACACAAAAACTCTCTTGCATTTCACTACACACAAAACCCTCATCATTCACATTCAAACTAACTTCATCTTTTCTCTTTTATGCTTCAAAAAGCTTAAACTATTCATGCACAACACAAGTCCCACTCCTTTCTGCTCAAATCTAAACCGCAACTACCAAGAAAAAACATACGAACCCTTATGATTTGACTCTTTCGGCTTCAAGATCTCATACGAGGTCTCGGGTAAGGTTAATCTCTGTTTTGTCTTTCGTTACAAGTTCTATGATGAGTCCTCTTTTTTTTGTCTTCAAGAACAAAATTATTTAATGTAAAAAGAGGGATCTGAGATCTTGTTTTACTTTCTTTTTTTTTTCTTTTTTTTTCATTTCGAAAAGAGGATAGTTTGTTTTGATTGTAAGATGGAGATCTGAGATCTTGGTTTGCTTTCTTTTTTTATTTTCGTTTGACTTTTTCACCAAGGACGATTTGTTATAATATTTGTAGTCTTGTCGATATATTGTAGAAAAAAACTTGGACAATAGCAAAATATTTAAGTTTCTTTATACTAATATGATAAAAGCAAATAAATAGAAAAAACAAACAAGCATATTATAAATTATAAAATATTGCATGTAAACTTACGAGCTATGAGCTCAAAACAAATATACGAGCTCTGTTTGAAGCTATTTTATACATCACAAACGAGCCGAGCTCGAGCCTTATATATCATGCCACGAGCCAAGCTCGAGCTCAAGTTTTTAGGCTCGAATTGAGCCGAGCTCGAGCTCGAGCTTTCTAAAATATAATCGAGCCGAGCTCGAGCTCTGGCAGGCTCGGGCTCGGCTCGGCTCGTTTCCACCCCTAATCTTAACTAACACATAATCTGATTGCAACTTATATGATTCATAAAATAACCAACTTATATAAAAATTTACCATTACTGACAATTCTATAACTAGGTGTTCCTGTGTCCTATAATCACGTTGGGTCTCCTTCTTATCGGTGCCGTAATTGTTCTGCAACTATGTGGTATGTAGAGAGATCATGCAAGGCCAAAACAATAGTGAATCCTACCTTTTCAATATGTTTTCAAGATGGGAAAGTGTTGCTTCCTAGATTCAACCAAACACCTCCACCATTAAACAAATTGCTCAATTATGAAGATTCTACGACGTCAAAGTTTAGAGACCAAATTAGAATATACAACGGCATGTTTTGCTTTACATCTTTTGGTGCAAGAATAGACCATTCAGTAAATACAGGAAGGGGATTATATACATTTAGGATTAACGGGCAAAACTATCATCGAATCGGGTCCCTTTTGCCAGCTCCATGTGTGCAACCCAGGTATGCACAGTTGTACTTCTTTGACACACAAAATGAAGCTCGAAATAGGATGGCTGCATTTGTTGATGGGGATGCAGGCGATAAGCTAGACGAAACGATAGTTACAAATTTGATGTCCATGTTGGACCACTATAGCGCAGTCACAAAGGCATTTCGAATGGCAAGAGATTGGTGTCATTCACATGCTTCCGTAAACTTTGAACCGCGATTACTAAGCGAACGGAGAGCACCAAGAGAATATAACGCGCCAACTGTAGCCAAGGTAGCTGCTTTAATTATAAATGATTTTGTTGATGGTATTTCTTCAAGAGATATTGTTGTAAACACTAAAAATAGTGGTCCACAACGAATTTCAGAATTGCATCCATCATACATGGCATTGCAATATCCATTGTTGTTCCCCTTTGGAGAGGATGGATTTCATGAAAAGATACCTTATCATAACAATAAAGGTTCAAGGAAAACTAATCGGCCATTTGTAACAATGAAGGAGTACTACGGTTATGTAATTCAGCAACGAAACAACCAAGGTAACACTTTGCTGAAAGGGGGACGACTGTATCAGCAGTATTTGGTCGATGCATACACGGTAGTTGAAGAACAAAGGCTTAAATGGACAAGGAGTAACCAAGATACACTGCGAGTAGACCTCTATCACAACCTTCAGGATGCAATGGGACTTGGTAAAAGAATAGTTTTGCCTTCAAGTTTTACCGGTGGGCCAAGGTATATGATGCAAAACTATCAAGATGCGATGGCTTTGTGTAGGGCATATGGAAATCCAGACCTATTTATCACCTTCACATCTAACCCAAAATGGCCTGAGATTGCTGAAATGCTTGCTACTTTCCCTGGCCAAAAACCACATGATAGGCCGGAGATAGGATCAAGAGTGTTCAAAATGAAACTTACTGAATTACTAGATCATGTCATATAATCATTATTATTAACTTTATTAATCATTAGTAGTCAAAACTTATTCCCTAATAACTCTTATAATGCAGTCATTTATGTAATTGAATTCCAAAAACGTGGTCTCCCGCACGCACATATTCTACTGTGGCTTGAGGAAAACCAAAAATGCATGACACCAGCACAGATAGATGATATAATATCTGCAGAACTACCATGTCCGGTCAGCGATCTAGAAGGGTACAAAGTTGTTACCGAATTCATGCTGCATGGGCCCTGTGGTAGAGATGGGAAAAATGCACCATGCAACACAGACGGGAAATGTTCTAAAAAGTTTCCTAAAGCATTTTATGCAGAGACAATGGTAGATGAAGATGGATACCCCGTGTAACACCGAAGGGACAATAAAGCGTATGCTGTGAAAGGTAAATTCACCTTTGACAACAGATATGTTGTAAAACCCTAAAATTAACATAATCTGAAATGACCAAAATACCCCCTAAATTTAAAATTTTAAGAACTTATGAAATGCGCTATAAATTAAAACTTGAATTATATAACTTATTATTACTCGAAACCATATAATGTGAACACATAACCTAAAGTGTTATATGAATTGTTTATGAACCTTATGATATAAAATATGGCATGTTTAATATGTCACATGTAGACTGAGAATATTAAGTTTGTACACAACATATATTTGAAGCTATGTTTAACGCTGCATGAATAAGAATCTCATAGAAGAGAACATGATACATACTATATGCTACTTCCTTTTTAACATGGGATCACGTGGAATGAATAATAAAAGCCTAATGCACCTATCACCAATAAAGTCAGTATCCACCGTCCCATTTGAAAAGTTGAAAAAGGGATTTGGACTACATGGGCTTCCCTAAGACAAGGCTCATTCACAGCCCATATTTTCTTCGTCTCTCACTTATAACCAAGCGTATATCCTCATCTTATTTTCACTCTATATGCTACTTCCTTTTTAACATGGGATCACGTGGAATGAATAATAAAAGCCTAATGCACCTATCACCAATAAAGTCAGTATCCACCGTCCCATTTGAAAAGTTGAAAAAGGGATTTGGACTACATGGGCTTCCCTAAGACTCGGCTCATTCACAGCCCATATTTTCTTCGTCTCTCACTTATAACCAAGCGTATATCCTCATCTTATTTTCACTCTCAAACCCTAACCCTAACAAAAATTCTGCCGCCCCTTTTGTCCCTCCTATTCGATCCAAAAATCAAGCAAGCAAGCAAGGATTTGTGGTGTTCGTACGTGGTAGTAACCTGGTGTTGCTGTGGTGTTTAACCCATTGTGGTCAAGACTCGAGGCTGCTGTGATAACTGTTCTTCTTGTTCTCTTTTCTGATCCAAGTGTCTTTTCGTGTACTATCATTAGTTGGAGGCATTTAGCTCGCGACGTAGGCTCGGTTGGCTGTGGTGGATCGTGGGTCTATTGCAGGTTCGAAGGATGATCATGTGGTTGGCTCGAGGAGGGTTGGTGTTGGGTCGAATGGCTGTAGGTTGAGTCGTTGCGTTCTTTGTTCTAGTCTAAATATTCGACCAGAAGGTACCTTTTCATATTTTCCTCGTGTCTTTGGATCAAACTCATTTAGTATGTATACATATGAACATTCGAATTTAATCTAAAAAGATTGCTTGATCCTTAAAATGAATATAATAATGTGATATCATCCCATGAAGTCATTAAGATATGAAAAGCTTAAGTAAGTTTGTGTTTCTGTTTTGAGTGCTTCGAACCATGCTGGTAACATACATCTATTATCTGATTATTTAATATGAGGAAATGATCTTTGTTACACGACTAAAACTTGGTGCAAATAATAAAACCTTGTGTCTCATTAAATATGGTCTTACAAACAGATAATCCACATAAAATCACAAATCTATAATAGTGTATATGTCAAATTGTTTCTGTTTGGAACTTTTGAAACTATTGGTACTTATTTATTTTAGATCTTATTGGGAATACATGATTAACAAAGTTAAAAGAAATAAACGAATAATGTTCGGAGCAGTCGATAAACAAAAATAAAAGTCGTAACTCTTCTATGTTAAACACAATCTATGAATGAGTTCTAAAATAGCCATAACTGTTACTCTTCTTACGTTCCAATATAAAAATAGTGGCGCCAAGTTCTATATGCATGCTTCATTTTATTATTGATCTATGTCTAAGTGTGTTGTAATCATGCATATAAGTTGGGGTAACATAGGGTGGTAAGTGGTAAAATATGTGAACAACATGCATGGCCATATTTTAATCAAACTGGAAGTAGCATGTATAATACATGCGCATTCACACACATGTAAATTTCATTAAACTAATTACATGTTCATTCACATGTGGACTTCCCATCATTATCTACTTATTTGCAATAATATATTTAGTGTCATTAACTATTATAAACTTTGTATTTGTCGTCAAGGACACATATTTGCAAGTTCATAAAATTGGCAGGGCTTTTATCTCGTTAAATAATGGTACGATATAAACATTAATTAACTAATTTGTTATATATTGATTTTAAGTACATTAAACCCAAAACTTAACTAATTATCTTTTTGAACCCCTAATGTGACCAATTAACGGAAAGTTACTAAAAATGGAAAGCCGACTAAAATAAGTAATGTGAATTAAATAAGCTTTTGATAAGACAGTCATGAATTCGTGTAGATTCGCTGAAGATGGAGATTGCTTCCGACCTTTATATTTTCTGTTGTGTTTGCACGTGCGGTATAAGGTACAGATATTCTGCCCTTTTTATAAGGAGCCTTCGTTCTCTTATTTTGATTCCTATTAGCGTTCCCTAAGCCATTGCTATGTTCCCTACACTTTGACATGAACCTTTGATATTTGAACCTGTGACATATGAACCTTTGATGTGAACCTGGAGATTTGGACTATGATTATGACCATGTGAACCTTTGCTTTGATATGAACCTGTGACCTTAACCCCAGTTTGATACCCGAGCCAAATGTGTTCCCTAGCCATGAAGGTAACATGGCCGTGTCTGTGATGCACCACTGGCATGACTAGTGTGTAGCCCTAGTGATTTGGTTACACCGTCCCCATTGTGATTGTGATATGCGCGCTTTATATTATTATGACTAATGTGATTTGTGTGGGGGGCGAATGGATGCATCCTAGTTTCGTTTGTGATATGTGATGTGATATGTGATATGTGGTGACTGAGGATGGGTGCAATCCACTTCTTTCACAAAATGTGGGAGCTGATCACTCCAATATGATACATGAGGACACCCCTCATATTATCTGGTTACTAAAGAGGTATCCCCTCTAGATTGCTACAGGATTGTGATATGTGATGTGAAATGTGGGCTCGTGGTGGATTACTGTCCTAAAACCTTTACTCTTTATACCTTTTCTTATATCTTATTCATTATGATGTACCTGTTCATTTCCATTTACTTTCGTTTTCGTTTGTTATTATATATCTGTTCACTGGGCTTTTTAAGCTCAGCCGCGTTTCTTTTTCCGCGGCAGGTTTTAGTTGGAAGCTGGGTATGAGTGGAGAGTACCTTGGACTTAGAAGACCTTGATAGCTATTCTGGAGTAGAGATGACTAGAAGTTTTTGTATTTCGAATTAGTAGTTATTGAAATTTTCATTTGTAACCTTGTATATTCAGTAATTCATTTGTAACCTTTGAGAATCTTTGTATTACTATTGAATGTATGCTTTGTTTTGATCTGATATGAAACCATTAATGTGATACTTCTACCCTTGCTGGGTTGGGGTGTTACAATTATGGTATCAGAGAGACAGGCTGCGATTCGTAATACATTTACCCTTGGCCTGTGTAAGTTAGGACCACTAAGTTTTCCCTGTAGGCGCTCGTAAGATAACGTTTGAAAATTTGCTTTAAGATTTCCCTATAGGAACGTAAGTTTTGACCAGTGAGGAATGGGTAGACTATAAGGCGTTTGTTAGGTATCATTGCTTCCGCATCACTCTGATTCATGTCTTGCTTTTGGTTCGATCCTGTAGATATCACTTTTGAGAATCGAAAGCTTATACTTTGCACCACCTAAGATTTGGAACCTGATTAAATCTTGAAGGCGTTGAAAATTGCGCAATAATTGCCTGACACTATTTGATCCTTATCTTCAGTTTTGGACTCTGACCTCTAATCCTTTCGTCAATCATGTTGATGCCTCTTCGGCCATTCTGAGAATCTCCATGGCGATGACGTACTTGATGTACCCTCTTATTGTGTCTTTCTTTTGATAAGTATCTATGAATCTTCCAACACTATCTGGTTTCTCTGTCCCTATGAGAAGTCTGGTGGAGTGTAACCACGAGTATAAGAATGTTTCCCCCTCACTTTTGAATGATGAAGATTTGATTTGTGATCCATCTTACTTTGGAAAGTTAACTCCGACCTTATTCTGACAAGGAATTAGTGATTGAGCATTCAAATATTGACAATTTCCCTTCTATGTCTCACCTTAATGTTTGCAACAATTTCGAAACCCCTACCATGATTACCGATTGTAAAACGTTCGCTATTACTCTAGAGACTCGTGTATTACTTTCGCGGTTATAAAGTTTTCTTAGAAACCATTTCGTACACCAATGAATGAACCTTATCTTGGAAGCTATTTGGCACTTTGAGTCGTCTAAGCGTGAACCTTGTATTGAACGTTATTTGGCACCCTGCATTTTCTGAATATGATTCCTGGTAGAACCACCAAAATTTTTCCATCGGAGCGTGAAGTAGGATTTGACATGATCCCGAGAGAATTCCAGTCACTAAATGAAGATATCTTTCGGATCATACCAATTGATTGGAGCAACCGGGAAGAGCAACAACCGAAGACCAGGAAGTGAGGTTACTTAAGTGTATTTTCTGGGCGTGTTTTAGTTTCGTTTGCGATTATGAAGGATGATGACTGGAGATATGTATCGATTACAGGAAGCTGAATCGTAATACTATTAAGAACCAATATTCCTCCACCCTGAAACGACTATGTGTTTGTGTAATTTCAGAGCGCGAAGTTTCCTACCGATGAATTGATTTTATTCTTAGAATCACCTTCCGTGTTCGTAAGCGACTGCTATGACGGTTAGTGACGCTAATAGTATTAGCTAAAGCTCTTACTGTTTTGTGAATTTGATAAATAATGATTTCTCGTGAGTACTTGGACAAGTGGTCATTGTATGACTTAATAGTACGTTCAGAAACGAGGAAGAGCATGAAAATCATCTGTTTGCACCTTCTTAGAAATTTGACGATCATTTGTGCATTCTGGGAGATGGATATTTGTTGAGACAACGATGTTCTTTGCCTGATCTGGAGTTAACAACAACGGAGGCTACCCTGAAGAGTGAAGACATTCCTTTCAAGACAGAAGTGTTGGCGATGCACAAGAAGAAATTCTGGTCAAGATCGCGAACCTGGAGCTGATGAAGACATGCAGTCTCACTTCCCTATTCATCTTGGTTGTACTAAGATGAATTGAGAGCGAAAGCAGACTGGATGATGAAGAAGATTTAAAGACCGTGCCAGAAATCCACAATACCCTATCACATTACAAGAAGGGCTGCAGGAGGCTCGACGAACCAGACACAAGTTTCTGATTTTGGTTTCACTTTTCGATTGATGGACAGACGAAGACAGATTAACCGGACTTGAAGAGATTGGATGTGTTGAATGAACGAATTTTGAAACAGGCCCTTTATGTTTGGAAGAATTGATTCTATGAAGGCCAAAGTTCTTGGCGACTAACTTTTATTCCGTTGACCCTCTTAAATTTCATTAAATAGTAATAAGATCTTCTTATGATTTAAGTTCCCTTGAAGCATTTCTGTTCGTATTTATTTTTCGTATGTTCGGTGACGGCTTTGTTTTGAGAGATTTTGGTAAATTGTGGAAGATGTGATGCTTATGACGGCGTGCCTCAATTCTGCTAGGCAATCTTGGATTTTGATACTCTTGCGAATAGTTTTGTTTTCTCTATTGATTATGGTATTCGATTTTGGTTGACCTTTGAGACTGTAGAAGTATTAGGTGGATTAAGATAGGTTGTTTTGATTACGACTTGAGATAAAGTATGACCATCATGAGGGCATATTTATATGATGCCAGTATTATGACGTCTGGCCAACGTGATAATACTTACATCATATAACGTGCACCTGTTGTGGGCATAGGATATCTTGGGAAGTACCTAAGAAGGTTAGAGTTTTGAATCCCCGTTGGATTATCCGTGATTAGTGAGACTTTAGGTTCATTCTACCTATGCATAGACGCTACTTTCGTTCATTAGATATCTGGATGAGTTTGGACTCTCGTTTTGCATTCTGTTGACCTCAGTTATACATCTCGAAAACTCTTTGTAGAACTCTCTACTGTCGACACAGTCAATTTGGTTTGAAATCTTGTTCGTATTCCATATCAGCTTCCTGAAGATTCACCTATCGTCCATTTTATGTTGCATGGACCTTTTGATCAGAAATCAACTTATTTTGTCTCTTTTTGAGAAATTTGAACCCACCTCGTTTTGAGTTGAGTCATGAGAGACTATTTGGTCTGAAGATCTTTTTGGAAGAACCTCCTCGGGCGTGAGAATGTTTGTGACGAGCTTTTGCGACTTGCTACGACTTCGTTTAACTTGGTGACTTCAATTTTCGAGGACGAAAATTTCTTTTAAGAAGGGAAGAGTTGTAAAACCCTAAAATTAACATAATCTGAAATGACCAAAATGCCCCCTAAATTTAAAATTTTAAGAACTTATGAAATGCGCTATAAATTAAAACTTGAATTATATAACTTATTATTACTCGAAACCATATAATGTGAACACATAACCTAAAGTGTTATATGAATTGTTTATGAACCTTATGATATAAAATATGGCATGTTTAATATGTCACATGTAGACTGAGAATATTAAGTTTGTACACAACATATATTTGAAGCTATGTTTAACGTTGCATGAATAAGAATCTCATAGAAGAGAACATGATACATACTATATGCTACTTCCTTTTTAACATGGGATCACGTGGAATGAATAATAAAAGCCTAATGCACCTATCACCAATAAAGTCAGTATCCACCGTCCCATTTGAAAAGTTGAAAAAGGGATTTGGACTACATGGGCTTCCCTAAGACTCGGCTCATTCACAGCCCATATTTTCTTCGTCTCTCACTTATAACCAAGCGTATATCCTCATCTTATTTTCACTCTCAAACCCTAACCCTAACAAAAATTTTGCCGCCCCTTTTGTCCCTCCTATTCGATCCAAAAATCAATCAAGCAAGCAAGGATTTGTGGTGTTCGTACGTGGTAGTAACCTGGTGTTGCTGTGGTGTTTAACCCATTGTGGTCAAGACTCGAGGCTGCTGTGATAACTGTTCTTCTTGTTCTCTTTTCTGATCCAAGTGTCTTTTCGTGTACTATCATTAGTTGGAGGCATTTAGCTCGCGACGTAGGCTCGGTTGGCTGTGGTGGATCGTGGGTCTATTACATGTTCGAAGGATGATCATGTGGTTGGCTCGAGGAGGGTTGGTGTTGGGTCGAATGGCTGTAGGTTGAGTCGTTGCGTTCTTTGTTCTAGTCTAAATATTCGACCAGAAGGTACCTTTTCATGTTTTCCTCGTGTCTTTGGATCAAACTCATTTAGTATGTATACATATGAACATTCGAATTTAATCTAAAAAGATTGCTTGATCCTTAAAATGATTATAATAATGTGATATCATCCCATGAAGTCATTAAGATATGAAAAGCTTAAGTAAGTTTGTGTTTCTGTTTTGAGTGCTTCGAACCATGCTGGTAACATACATCTATTATCTGATTATTTAATATGAGGAAATGATCTTTGTTACACGACTAAAACTTGGTGCAAATAATAAAACCTTGTGTCTCATTAAATATGGTCTTACAAACAGATAATCCACATAAAATCACAAATCTATAATAGTGTATATGTCAAATTGTTTCTGTTTGGAACTTTTGAAACTATTGGTACTTATTTATTTTAGATCTTATTGGGAATACATGATTAACAAATTTGTTATATATTGATTTTAAGTACATTAAACCCAAAACTTAACTAATTATCTTTTTGAACCCCTAATGTGACCAATTAACGGAAAGTTACTAAAAATGGAAAGCCGACTAAAATAAGTAATGTGAATTAAATAAGCTTTTGATAAGACAGTCATGAATTCGTGTAGATTCGCTGAAGATGGAGATTGCTTCCGACCTTTATATTTTCTGTTGTGTTTGCACGTGCGGTATAAGGTACAGATATTCTGCCCTTTTTATAAGGAGCCTTCGTTCTCTTATTTTGATTCGTATTAGGGTTTCCTAAGCCATTGCTATGTTCCCTACACTTTGATATGAACCTTTGATATTTGAACCTGTGACATATGAACCTTTGATGTGAACCTGGAGATTTGGACTATGATTATGACCATGTGAACCTTTGCTTTGATATGAACCTGTGACCTTAACCCCAGTTTGATACCCGAGCCAAATGTGTTCCCTAGCCATGAAGGTAACATGGCCGTGTCTGTGATGCACCACTGGCATGACTAGTGTGTAGCCCTAGTGATTTGGTTACACCGTCCCCATTGTGATTGTGATATGCGCGCTTTATATTATTATGACTAATGTGATTTGTGTGGGGGGCGAATGGATGCATCCTAGTTTCGTTTGTGATATGTGATGTGATATGTGATATGTGGTGACTGAGGATGGGTGCAATCTACTTCTTTCACAAAATGTGGGAGCTGATCACTCCAATATGATACATGAGGACACCCCTCATATTATCTGGTTACTAAAGAGGTATCCCCTCTAGATTGCTACAGGATTGTGATATGTGATGTGAAATGTGGGCTCGTGGTGGATTACTGTCCTAAAACCTTTACTCTTTATACCTTTTCTTATATCTTATTCATTATGATGTACCTGTTCATTTCCATTTACTTTCGTTTCCGTTTGTTATTATATATCTGTTCACTGGGCTTTTTAAGCTCAGCCGCGTTTCTTTTTCCGCGGCAGGTTTTAGTTGGAAGCTGGGTATGAGTGGAGAGTACCTTGGACTTAGAAGACCTTGATAGCTATTCTGGAGTAGAGATGACTAGAAGTTTTTGTATTTCGAATTAGTAGTTATTGAAATTTTCATTTGTAACCTTGTATATTCAGTAATTCATTTGTAACCTTTGAGAATCTTTGTATTACTATTGAATGTATGCTTTGTTTTGATCTGATATGAAACCATTAATGTGATACTTCTACCCTTGCTGGGTTGGGGTGTTACATATGTGGTTCCTCACAATCGCTATTTGCTGCTGAAATACCAAGCGCACATTAACGTTGAATGGTGCAATAGATCAATGGCGATAAAGTATTTATTTAAGTATTTAAATAAAGGTCCAGATAGGGCAACAATTGTCATACAAGAAAATGTTGCAACCGGACAACATGTAATGTCTGAGAAAATAAATGAAGTTGATGAAATCAAAAGGTTTTTGAATTGTCGCTATTTAGCACCATGTGAAGCAGTATGGCGATTATTCTCTTTCGACATTCACTACTCCTACCCATCCGTTATGAAACTCAATTTCCATCTACCAAATCAAAATTCAATAACATTACGCGACTCGCAAAATCTACCAGCATTGCTTCAATGGGAGGACATCAAAATCACAATGTTTACTGAATGGTTTGAGCTGAACGAGCGAGATACCGATGCCAGAAAACTAACTTATGCTGAAATACCAAAACACTATGTCTGGCATGAACAAAGTAAACTTTGGAAAAAACGGAAACAACAAAAAAACATTGGTAGGATTTACTGCTCAAACCCATCCTCGGGTGAGCGCTACTACCTCATAATGGTGTTGAACGTTGTAAGAGGGCCTAAATATTTTAAAGAACTTATGACGGTTAACAAAAAACTATATGGGGGTTTTAAAGAGGTATGCTTTGCCTATGGTCTCCTAAATGATGACAAAGAATGGACAAATGCTATAACAGAAGCAAGATTTTGGGCATTAGGACCACAGCTGCGTGACCTGTTTGTTACAATTTTGTTGTTCTGTGATCTAAGTAAGCCACTACAGTTATGGGAGGAAAACTGGGAAGCTCTATCCGAGGACATATTACACAATAAGCATAAACTTTTCAAGTATCCTGAGCTGGAATTAACAGAAGAACAAATTAAAAACTATTGCTTGGTAGAAATCCAGGAATTGCTAAATAGGAATGGGAGGTCTTTGTCAGATTTCCAAGATCTACCACGACCTGATCCAAAGCTACTAACAAACATGGACAACCGCTTGATCAGAGAAGCCCTAGATTTTGATATGAAAAAAAAGCAAAATTGACCATGAACATCTTCATTCGTTGTTAAACCCAGAACAACGTCTGATATATGAAGAGGTTATTGAATCGGTACATAATAAGAAAGGCAAATTTTAATTTGTTTATGGGCCTGGGGGTACCGGGAAGATGTTCTTATATAAGACCATCATTGCGAGGCTAAGATCTGAACGAAAAATCGTGTTGGCGGTCGCATCTTCAGGCATGGTGTTTTATTAATAATTTTTTGATTTCTACATCATCTGATGCTTAAATTACAACAGTTATTTCAATTTAGACATACCAATATCCTAACTTGAACCCTTTCATTGGATTAGGGATAGCTTCGTTACTACTTCCAGGAGGGAGAACCGCCCATAGCAGGTTCGTCATACCATTAGAATTAATGGAAAATAGCACGTGTGGCATAAAACAAAACACGCACTTGGCTGAGCTTATGCAACAAGTCGAGCTGATTATTTGGGATGAGGCACCAATGACTCAAAAGTATGCATTTGAGGCGTTGGACAGAACTCTAAGAGATATATTGGGGTACCGGGATTCAGACAAACGGAATCAGATATTTGGTGGTCTTACGGTATTACTTGGCGGTTGGTATGTGTTAAATTACACATACCTTTTACCTAATAAAATGGATCAAATAGACCAAAAACTAACCAATTATGCCAAATATATTGTGTTTTTGTGTTTGTGATTGTGCAGGCAATGGATATGTGAAAAAAGGACAAAATTAAGTAAAAACGGGCAAAAATCGAGCACGAGAAATGGAATGAGTATTTAAAAGTCAAACTGGGGAAGCAATTTTCAAGTTTGGATCACAATTAAGCTCAATATTACAGAATCATCCCTTGGATCATTTTACTTGACAAAATCACTCCTTGGAATAACTTTTCCCATTTGGCAGAATTAGTCCCTAAATGTTTAAAACCAATTCTAAATAAATCCTAAACTCAAAACTACAACAAACTAGATTAACCAAACCCAGCCCAACACACAACACCAAGCCCAACACCCAACCCATTTTACCAAACCCGCGCTTTTTATAACCCGTTTCTTATACCTGGTCAACCCCTAATTAATACCCAGTCAAACCCCCAACCCCTTTTACCGCCAATCACCGTTCATCACCATCTCCCTTTTTACCCTTCTCATCCCCTGGTTTACCCATACAATTAAATACTTCTATAAGAAGCCTGACATGTGACTAACAAAAGGGAATGCCAGCGTGGCAGAATGAAGCTTAATGATTGGCTGTGACACCTCATTGAGCAAATCAAGGGCTGTGATGAAAGCTTGTGATGATGGGAAATGATCAAGGGTGGATTTGAGAGCTTTTGGATCCTTCACAAACCCTAAATGGCACCTCAGCTTAGCCTATAAATAAAGACCTCTCCTTCACAAGCAATTCTTCCAATTTTTCATGCTTTTAGAAGAATTTAGGCCATTTTTACTTATTGTCTATTTACTTTAAGTCATTTAGGTTAAAGCTTTGTAATTTTACTTTCAGAATTGTAATTTCCACCTTTTATTAATACAATTAAGTTTTCCTTTAAATTCCTTGTTTAATTTACATTTTAAGCATTTATTTTGTTGCAAATCTGTTTTTAAGCTTCCATTACTGATTCATAAGCTCATATAAGCTCATTAATAGCTTTTGTGAGTTTTTTGTTGGTCTAATTCTATTTTAATTGTTTTAATTACCAAAAGTCAAAAAAAGTCAATAAAAGTCAAAATAAGTCAAATAAGCTGTTGTGGGTGATAAGCCAGTAAGAGAAGGGCTTATTGTTGTTACTAGCTTGTCTTTTGACAAGCTAGAGCTTGTAGAGTAGCTCCTCGAGCCTATTTTGACCTGTTTGTGCAAGGGTGTTTGTAAGTTTCCATTTAAAAGTTCTATTTCAATGAATTAGCTTATTTCTGTTAATTTGAGTGCTTATTTGCCTTATCTTTGCTTATTTGTTCTTATTTTGTTCATTTGATGTTGATTTGTTAGTTAGTATAGGCTTAATCTTCATTTGTCCTTAAAACCTCAAAAAACCAAAAAATAGCTCATTATAGGATTAGCTTATTTAAGTGCTTATTTCTAGTTTAGAAACATTCATTATGGCTCAATTTACTTAGATAATCATTAGTTTTTCAGAATCATAGCTTAAATAGGTCTATTCTAGCATTGAACTCAAATCAGTAGACTATTAGGGGTGTTTGGCATAGTACTAAAATGGGTCAATTATGGTGAATATTGTTCATTTTCTCTTTAGTGAAGTTTGATCTAGCCTAATTTAGCTTAAATAAGTTGTTTGTAGGTTGATTTAGCCTGTTTTGAAGGAATTGATAGCATTGAGTTTGATTTTACAAGTTTAAGGGTCAAGACTGCTCATATGTGCTTATTATAGGAACAAGTAGTTCTAAGTGCTTAATTTGTTATTTTTGTGTTCTATATAGGTAGTTAAGTGCATAATCTAGAGTTGGTTTTGATTCAAGTTGATTTGAGTAGGTTTTTACTCACTTATGTGATTTTGTTACATTAGCAGCCTAGTCCTTGTCAGTTCTGTGTATGACATTTTGAGGTCAGATTTTAGTCCTTAAGAGAGATAATTAGTGCTTAAATTTTGTAGTACTAGATAGTTTGCTATTGGTTCTTTGCTTATTCCCCATTTTTAGACCTTTCTTTAGCTTTTAAAAGCTTCCAAATAAGCTCAAAAAGTTGCCTATCAGACAAGTTAACACTGTTTCATCAGTGTGCACTTTGCGTGAATAGCCCCTTTTCCAGCTTATTTTTAAGCTCTCAACAAGCTTATTAAGATCTGAAATTTGGCCTATTTGTTATTTGGTTTATGAACTTTAAGTATCTTAAGTTGTTGTGTATTTTGGATCTCATCCTTGAGCTTAAAAATAAGCTTGAAAATGGCTCAGAAGCCCATTTAGGCCTGCACATCAGTAATTCAATTGCTTTTCTTGAGACAAGTGCTTAATTGTTTGTTTGATTTGCTTTTTTTGATTCCTTTGGCTTATTTAGGAGTGCTTTTAGATTATTTGAGCTTATTTCTGTTTCCCTTTAGACTTTTTAGCTTATTTGCTTATTTATAGTTTTCCTTAGCTTATCTTTTTCCTTATAATAAACTGTCCTTTCTGTTTTAGCTTAATTCTGACTTATTTGTTAGTTTTCAAAAATAGTTGTTTTTATAAAATTAGCTTATTAACTTGTGCTTATTAAGTTTCTTAAGAAAAATAAAAAATAAAAAAGAAATAATAAAAAGTGCATAACCAGGGTTCGAACCCTAGTCTGCACACTCACAAGCCACACACACACCAGCAATGCCATTGGGTCTTTTCTGTTTGATATCTCTTCTTTTATTCTTTTAAAGGATCTTTTTCTCTTTTGCTTATTTGCTTAAAATTGCTTATTTCTGCTTATTGCTAATTGCTTTTTCTTTCAATTTATTTTTCTTTTAATCTTTATTACAGTAGTTAGTTCTTTTAAAATTTTCAAAATTTTGACAAAAAGTTTTAGTATTTTTTATCATTTAATTTCTTTTATTTAGATTTTAATTCATAATAAATTAAATATAAATCAAAAAAATAATTTTCTTTTTTATAAAATTTTCTTTTATCATTTAGGACTTAGGAAAAATAGTTTTACATTTATAAGGTTAGTATTTCTTAGATTTTACCTTTTAGGCTCGGGATTAGCCCGAGCGTGCGCGTTTTTAGGTTCCCTTTACGTTTTTGCTTATATGTTCTTTAGATTATTGTTTTCCTTGCTTAATTAGTTATTTTTAGTTTATGTTTATAATTTTTAGCATTAAAAATCCAAAATATCTCTTATTTCACTATTCACGACACGTTTCACGTCCCAAATTCACAAAATTCCATTCATTCCTTCGTTGGGAAAACGACTCGGGTTTACATATTTTCTTTGTAAATCCTTGGAGATATAATTGTAAACGAATCAATTTTTAGCGCCGCTACCGGGGAAGGTTTGAAGTGAATTTTTTATTCCCGTTCGATGATGAGTGTTTTGAAGATCATTTCCTGTGAAGTTATCATTTTCTCTTGTAAATATTTTCTTATTATTTTTATAAAAACCCGAAAATATTTTCCTTTTTAAATTTTGTTTTTCTCCTATCTTAGTTTGTTTTTCCACTTTAAAAATCCAAAAATAATCTCCTTTATCCTCTTAACCGTTTAATTCTATCCTCTTATCCCTCTTTATTGTTTAATTCTTATGGCGGACACGCGTACTATGATGGAATTGCTGCAAATACCTATTGTATGTATTGAAAAAGCCATCGTTATTCCACCCATTCTAGCAGATGAATTTGAATTGAAAGTCGAGTTAATTAATTTCATAAGTAACGATCCTTTCTATGGTTTTGAAAATGACGATCCTTATTCACACATCAGAAGATTTTCCCAAATAACTCGAACTTTCAAAATAAATCAAGTGCCTCAAGATGTGGTAAATTTGATCTTGTTTCCGTTTTCACTCAAAGGAGCAGCCGAGACATGGCTTGATTATGAATCTCCTAATTCCATCACCACTTGGGATGATCTAGCATCGAAGTTCTTGAATAGATTTTATCCTCATTCTAAAACAACTGAGCTCAGAAAAGAAATCATAAATTTTCAACAATATTTTGATGAGACTTTTGCCGAGGCTTGGGAGAGATTCAAAGATTTAAAATGGAAATGCCCACATCACGGTTTTTCAGAATCTGTCACACCCCCAAATTTCATGATTGGCAGCGGAATGGAACATCCGGGGGCATGACTGGTCATAGCACCACAGTTACAGTTATATTGAACGACCTAAAGTGTCGTTTAGAAAATACATCGTTTGATTATTTGAAACATTCAGAGTTACAAAGTTTAGGTCCCAAAAGGTGAAACATGTTGGCGGAAAATCAAGTTCATGCAAATCAAACGATAGATAAGTGCATAAAAATGTAAAGTGAGACGCGTCAACTCCACGATTCCATGCATGTCCTTATGCAAGCCAATGTGCGATACCTTAATTACCTGAAAATACATTGCTAAAAATGGTCAACAAAAATGTTGGTGAGTTCATAGGTTTATGTAAATGAAATTCTTCTACGGAAACCACAAGTATAAATTGTATGACAAAATGTCGCATAAAAATATTACATTAGCTCTTAAGCTCATGACCCCGAAGCTAGACTGATATAAATGCCCCAAAAGGGAGTGCTTTGCCAAACACTCTGAATGAATGAAATGAAATGCGTTCGTTTGACCAGTTGGTGCTACCAACCCGAACGGAGGCGTCACCCTCAATAGATCTATCCACTCACCTTCGCTTGCTCACAATTAACGGTCCATGATAAATAAAAAGGGGACTTTAAATTGGCAATGATGTAACTTAAGCAATGTAAATGGGTTTGTATACTTTGGTCCGCATATAAAAATGGTGCAATGTATTTCTCCCCCGAGAGTTTAGAAATCAATAAACAATTTAAAACGGGGCTATGAAAACTCACCTGCTATGATAGCAACAATGATAACAATGGATATGATGAGATGAGGCTCGGTCTCTAACCGCGACCTATTATGATGATATGATCTAATGTAAGCAATGAATTAACGCAACACATGCAAATACTTATGTTAACGATACCACTTGTTAATTTTGAAAATAACGTTTATCGTCGAAAAATACATTTTTGACGTCTCGTTAAGTTATAAACTACCTTTCGTATAAATATGTTGAAACGGTACTCCATGATCCTTGTTTGGTGTTCTATCGGCAAAATATAATGTTTTCGTCGCAATTTAATATTTTCCTTAACTTGTGAAAATATGCCCAAAATGGCCTCGTAAAGCTAGTCGTGAAACATTGTACGTTAAGTGTTAGTGATCAAACTCGACGTTTTTGAAAACCTTGTAACCATGTCTTAATATCGTTTCATTTAACTTTTGATCATACGCGCCTCGATCAATTAGAAAATCGGCTATCAATGTTATGTCTAGTAAAAACACTAGTTTTTATACTTGGATTATTTTTCTATTAGTGGGCTGTCAAAATGATTAATGTTCGTCGGGCTTTAAACGCGTATATCTCGGTCGTTATGAGCTCGTTTTCTACGTTCTTTATATCCACGGATTTGTACAAATATGAACTAACATATTTTCAATAGGTCGGCTCGTCTAGATCACGTCTAACATCTTGTTTTGTTCCTTGAAGTTCGGAAAAACAGCAAGCTATTTTCAGAAAATAGTTTTTCGTCGTCTAACTTTGAAAAATCATATCTCCTTCGTTATAAGTCGGTTTTTAGTGATTCAAGCGGCCACGGTTTCGTTTTTGAAAGAACTTTCTGAATATTAAGGCCAAAATAGTTAAAAGGTTTCTGAGTTTTCCAGTTTACACGTTTTTGGACAATAGGTTATTTAGATTGTTAAAAACTCATTTTCTTGGTTCTAAACTTGATCATACCACTCCAAATCAACTCCACAAGTTCGCAAATCCTACCATACACCTTCTTAGGGTGTCATGGGGTCCTAAACATCACCAACCTTCGTGGATTTCATGAGATCACTAGTGAAACTTATAGATCTAGTGTTTATAAAGAAAGTATGAAACAAGTGGTATGAATAACAAAAACTTTGCATGATTAGTTAAAATAAGACTTGATATTACAACAATATATAAATAAAATGAAAGTATGAGATGATCAAAGAGATGTTCTTGAGCTTACTTGATGATTTGAAGAGATTTGGATAAAAATGCTTAAAACCTTGGGGCTTTTATCACAAAACCCCAACAATGAAGGTAAATGGAGCTTGATTATGACCTTAACTTGAAAAATTGATGGATTGTTCTTGTGGATCTTGATATGGCCGAATGGGGAAGGAGATAGGAGAGAAAGTATGGAGCTTTTGTTAGTTTAATTTTGTGTTGTATGTGTTTTAGTTAGTGAGATGGAAATTAAATCACCAAAATTCATTAAATGCATTGTACTTAGTAATCAAGTGTTTGGAGAATTAGGGGTGATGAGGGGGGGGGGGGGGGGGCGGCACATGTGCTAAATATGGAAGGATTTGATGTTAATTAATGCAAGTGTCTCCATTTAATTAGAGTTTAGCTAGTTTAAGCTATACATTGGGTGTTATCGAGTACCGAGTTAACCAGAAATGAATCATGATGAGGTGAAATGAAATACGATGAAGTTGTAAATATTGTAAAATCATGTTCCTTGCAAGAATCGGGTGTTAGAATGATTATCGGATTGAAATTTCATAAACCGACGGAGTTATAAGCGTCAAACAAAAAATATAGCGATTGGTTTAAAAACACCGGGTAAAGTAATAATATAATCTCTATATCATTATAATTAGTTTGAAAATTTATTAGGATCATTGTCGGGAGTATTGGGTATAACGTTAGTAGAAATGACTGAGTGGTAACGTTAATTAAACAATTAAGCATACGTTAATGAAAATGACACAACCCGTGCATGAACTGATATGATAATGATGTTACTGATGATATGCAGACTACTCTAGTCTGTATGACGTGTCCTTACTGATGATGCATGAATACGCAGCTAAACCTAACTGGTCACGCGCATTTAAATACCCGTAAACCTAGTTTACGAAATGATGAATGATGCCCATGAATAGTGATTTCCCTCCGGGAATGAATAGTGTCATGTGAATAGTAAAATTTTTGAAAACTTCTCAAAGTCTCAAACTGACTTCAAAAATGATGAATAGTAACCCATGAATAGTAATTTCTGAGGTGAATAGTGAAATTTGAAGCTTGAAAAAGGACCTGAAATTACGAGTTGTGACAGTCTTCCACCCTAAAAGGAATTCAGTCCCTGAATTCAATCGATGTTGGTCTCTGAAGTGGACTTGGTGAAAAGGATGCGGGTATTTGAGTCGCACCTGGTCTTCCCGTTCCCAAGTAAACTCGGGACTTCCTCGAGAATTCCAATGAACCTTCGTGATAGGAATTTTTGACTCTGTTTCACCCGTTTGACCTCACGGTCCTTGATTTCTGCTGGTTCTTTTAATGAAATCGAGCTTACCGTCGAGTTGAGTTCCTTCTAATGGAATGAAATGAAATACGCTACGAGTGATTCGTTTGGAAGGCACTTCTTGAGGTTTGAAATATGAAATGGGTAGTGTATGTTGCTGAGCTCTGACGGAAGCTCAAGTTTGTATGCCAGTCGGCCGATTCTAGCTAGAATCTTAAATGGTCCAATATTCCTAGGGATCGGTTTCCCGAGTTTCCAAAATTGTATCATGCCTTTCCAAGGCAAGGCTTTCAACATAGCTTGTTCTACAACTCGTATCCCAATGGTTTACTACTTAGGGATACCTAGTCCCCATGATTTTGCATCCTGAACTGACCTAACTTTTCTATTGTTCTCTTGTTACTTGTAACTGATTCTTGACTTGTACCATTTCCTTTGTTGTTTCAAAATTGCGTTCTAGACCAGTGAACTTGACCTTCCGATTTCGGTCTGTCACTATGTAATTGGTACTTCGACCATAGGGTGCCTAAAAAGGTGCAGTCTAAGTGTTCGCGTGATAACTATTGTGGTAAGAGAGCTCGATTAATGGCAAATGGTTAGCCCGACCATTTCCAAAGTCAATCACACATGCTCTGAGCATGTCTTCCAATGTCTGAATCGTTCTCTCGCTCTGACCATCGGTCCGAGGATGATAGGCAGTACTCATGTCTAATTTGCTTCCAAATGAATCTTGTAATAACTGTCAAAAGTTTGAAGTAAAGCGACTATCTCGGTCGGAATGATAGAAATTGGTGCACCGTGCTTTGAGGCTATTTCCTTGACATAAAGTCTGATTAGTTGGTCCATAGAATAAGTTTCTCTGTTTGGGATGAAATAGGCTAATTTAGTGAGTCAATCAACGATTACCTAAGTAGCATTGAAACCTCCTGATGTTTTGGGTAGTTTGGTGACAAAGTCCATTGTAATGCGTTCCCATTTCTACTAGGGAATTTCTGGTTGTTGAAACAATCCTGATGGTTTCTGGTATTCAGCTTTTACTTTAATACAAGTAAGACACTTGCTAACATACGCAGCTATTTCTGCTTTCATATTCGGCCACCAATAAAGTCTTTTGAGATCCTGATATGTCATATCAGAACCTGGGTAAACGGGAGTACTTCGACTTGTGCAATTCGTGCATGATCAACTCTCTTATTCCGCCATAAAGAGGTATCCCGCTTCTATCCTTGAAGCACATTACTCCGTCTGACCTCTTTACTAAATCATTTGCATTCTTCGGCATACCATGGGGTTTTTCATTTTGTTGGTTTTCCTCCTTGAGGGCCTCAACTTGAGCCTCGAGGATTCGTGATGGTAAAGGTGATATGATTGTCATTCTCAATGGTCAGACTCTCAAAGGCTTGAGTCTTTCCTTCCGGCTAAGGGCATCTGCCACAACATTAGCTTTCTTAATTGCCCATTGGTCTAAAGATGGTAGAGCGCGTGTATATCTGATTGGAAAGAAAATATCTTAAGGGGATTGTCAGAAGTTTGAGGTGCATCGTCTATCCTTTATTAGAAGCCTTTGAAATTTGAACAACGTGTCTCGTGACTACTGATGAGTGTGTAAATACTCATTATTTTATACCCATATAAGACACAAAAATGACCAAAAACACCCAAATAGACCATATTATACTGCAGATATTCGTGGTTTGTGTTTTTATGTGTTTCAGGTACAAAAGGATCGAAAACAGGGCGAAAACAGACAAAATCGAGCACAGGATTGGAAAATCGTGAAAAGCCGAGGACGGGGAAGGAATTTACGAGTTTGGACCGGGATTATGCTCAAATTGTCAAAGTCAACCCTCAGAAATATCAAAAGTGTCAATATTGGTCCCTAGGATAATTTTCAAAAGTTGCCATAAATGGTCCCTCAACTTTCAGGGAATTACACAAATGGTCCCTAAAGTTTAAACCTTTAACCCAAAATAAACTAAAAACAACCCAACCCCAATTAATCCTAAACCCAATCCTATCCTAACCCATTTAACCCAACAATCCCACAAGCCCAATAACCAACAAAGGCCCAATCCCTAAAACCCTTTACCCCGTATCCTTTTTATTTTAGTTAAACACAAACCATTGACTTCGGTCAACCCTCCTTCCCAAAACTACTAACCCGCCAAAACCACCACCAATTCCCCAAAAATCAGACAACAATGTCCCCCTCCCCCATGCTTTCTCTGCCAACACGCCTCCACCTACACTTAGCCCCTCACATGATGCCACCAACCCACGTGTGCTCAGATAAGCTTAAAAGATAAATCCCAAGTTTCCCGCCAAAATCCATATCAACGATTGAGATTGATTCTGAGTTATTCAATGGGTGGGATTAAATCAGAAGAGAGAGATGAAGCTTTTGGATAGATATAAAAAGGAATGAAGACACTCAGAGATTCTTGTCACTGTATTTGGACCAAAAATTCGTAGTGTAATTTTTAGTTAAGTTTAATTAAGTTTTATTGTAACCTTAATTTCATTCAAGTGTAATTTACAATTTCAGTTTAACTTCAAAAAAGTCTTGTTCATTTCCAGTTGTAATTCGATTTAATTTCAATTCAGTAATTTAAATTTTGTTGTTATTTAAATTCCAAAACCATCTCTTTTCAGTTTAAATAAGCTAACAGAAGTTTGTGACACCTTATTGTTAGTTTATTGTTACTGAATTCAGTTTTAATTTCAAAAGTCAAACTTAGTCAAAAAGTCAACCAAGGGGTCAATTAAGCAGTTTGAAGAATAAGCTGAGGTGACAAGCTTATTTGGGTATTTCTGGCTTATTTGATAAGCCTGGGTTGATAATTAGTTACTAGATGGGTTCATTCAGGATCAGCAGGATCACTTGTGAGTTCAAATTCACCTTTTTAGCTTATTTTATGCTCATTTTAGTTCTGCTTATATTTAGTGCTCATTTGCCATTTATTTCTGCTTTTTAGCTTATCAATAGCTTAGATAATCAGTAGTGATTAGGTTTTATAGCTTTAATCAGTTTGTTGTAGTGAAACTGCCTGTTTAAGGGAGTGTTTGGATCTGTGATTTATTGCTTGTTGTTGTTGTTGTTTTGATATGTTAGTTATAGAAATAGATTGCTTCAGTTATAAATAGGACTTAGATAGCACAATATTAATGTTTCATTCCTCAAAAAGTTAAAATACCATCTTAATCAACTTAAATCTGCTTACTGTTAGGTAATTAGGATAGAGATTGCAACATGTAGCTATAGGATTGTTTCATTTAGCTTAAACCAGTGTTAGAATAGCTTATTACATCAATATCAGTTAACTAGGATCAATCAAATTTGGGTTTAGTCAAAATAGTGAAAACAGCAAAAAGGTCAAAAAAATAGTTTAAATGTAGTTTTCTGGCACCTGATCTAGGGCAAAATTAGGGTTCAATTGGGGTGTTATAATTAGGGTTTTTGTTATTTTTATGTAGCTTTTAGTACTAGGTAGCTTTTGCCCCCATGAGGTTCCACTGATCAGCTTATTTAGGTGCTTAATTCTGGTATGCAAGTAGGGGATTTTTCTGCCATTTCTGTCTTTTTATGCTGCTGCACTATTTGCTTATTTGGCTTAATCTGAGAGTTTATCTATTTAATTTAAGTAGTTTTATTCTTATTAAAGTTGTTTGAACTAGTTCTGATCCTTTGGTAATTTTTAGTTAACATTAGCTTATTTTTAGCTTATTTGTAAACTGCTTATTTGTCCCATTCAGCTTATTAGGTTTAGATAAGCTTTGCTTTTATTTTTCCTAGCTTTTAAATTAAATTTTAGATTTACTATAATTTTTTTAGATTTTTCCAAATCAGTTTACTATTTTTAAATGATTTAAATAGTTTAATGTGGTTTTTTTAATTCATATTAAATAAATAAAAAGTCAAAAAAATATATTTCTTTTTTGTAAAATTTTCTTTTGTCATTTAGGATGTAGGAAAAATAGATTTGTACCCGTAGAGTTAGTATTTTGTTATTTTGACGTTTTTAGATTCGTTCTTAGTTCCCGTTTTCAGTTTTCTTTAACGTTTTTAATTACGTATCCTTTAGATTATTGTTTTCTTTGTTTATTAAATCGTTTTTATTTTATGTTCACTTATCTTAGTTTAAAAACCTAAAATCCCACTTTTATTCACCATTCATTGCACGCAATCACGATTCAAGATCACGAATTTCATTCACGCCTTCGTTGGGGATAACGACCCGGGAATACAACTTCCACTGTATTCCTTGGAAATAAATAATGTGTTGATTCCGTCGGATCAACTACTCCTACGACGGTAGGTTCGTCGGAAGTGGGTTATTAAAGAACAAAGCTACGGTAACGGTTTCTGATTCCTTGTGTCCTGCTATAACTGATGTCAAGATATGAGCCTCTCTTCACCTAGATGCTTGGTCCTTATTGCTAGAATTTGTGTTTTTTAATAGTTTTTCCCTAGATTTCCTTTGTCAAAAGTTTCCCATGCTATTGTTTGTCAATCACAAGCTCCTAATTGTATGAAGTGTCGTAGTATGGTGGTTGGTTTTCAAATACGACCCAAGATTTTATAGATAGTTTTTTGACATGATGTGGATAGGAATGTTTTAGCAAAGTTTGGTGTTATACTTTTCTTAGTGCTCAGTAGTTTTGTTAAAGGCTGACCATAAAGGATTTATTTGTCAAGACAGACATATCAAATAATTACTTTCCTACAAGGTATATGAGTTGTATAAACGCTCTTTAAAGAAAATTCCTTTGAATTGGAAGCATCAAACAGGATAAAGTAGTCGGGTAGGTATGTCTGCCTGAATGTTTAAATGTCTAGCATTTCATTTCTGGGGTTGAATAATGCCTATAGGTTAATCTTGGGTAAGACTTGTGGGTATGCATATCCAACTTACTTGATCCTTTCTAAACTGGATCATGACTTAGTTCCGTTGTCCTACTTGGTCTAACTAGTACTTCTGAATTGATAGAATTTGGTGACTATGCCAGAGATAGTGATTTGGATTGCCTCATGAGATCTTATGTTTTCCGTTGCGATACGAATCAACTGGCTGTATATTTCTAGTCCTTGTTTGTGGTTCCAAAACCCCTTTCGTTGTTTTCTTATGTCGTGAAATTCTCCTTGAAAATAGAAAATCTTTCCTAGAAAAGTCAATGGCAAATTCCAACTTAACTGATAAGTGAGTGACATGTGGTGTAGGTACTCAGAGAGAGTTTGCCGATAAGGATGTTTATGAAGGGTTTACTTGTTTACAAAGTGTTGATATAAATAATGCCTAAAAACATTATCAATACTTATTCATATCTCTATGTTTTGATGATCACAAAATGTAAACTCATCAAACATAAACTTATTAAGTAAATAAGTATTTAGTTGGAAATATTCATTTCTACAACTTAATCAATTAAGGTATGAATAAACAAATGCTTAATGCATTATATGATCAAAGGAACATTTTCTTAATCACTAGATTTTTTATAAAATGACCCAAAACATTTTATATCTTTTAGAAAATCATTTTTGGTATTAAATAAAAATGTTTAATCTTTTATAAAATTATGAATTCAAATTTTCAACCAAAAATGGTAAAAATATTCCAGAAAAACCTTCCCCACAAAAAGACAAATCTGGGCAACGGTCAGATGGGCGGCCCCCTTAATTTTACTAGGCGGTCCCCTTAATTTTAAGGGGGCCGGCCACCTATTTAAGGGGACCGCCCCGCTCCTCTAGCTCCTCAGATTTGCCTATAAATACTGGTTCATCTCTGGACTTTTTCCTCACCTTTTGCACCCCAAACCTTCTGTTCTAAATCTCCTCTAATCCTTGTAAATCCTTTCTAAAATCCTTTGATCATATTCTCTTAAGCATTGGTTTCCAAGTGATCCAAGCTTCTACCACCCAAGTGCAAAAGAAGAATACTCCTTCAACAACTAGAGAAGAAGTATTGCAACTTAGTATCATCTTGCTATCTAAGTTGTTTGTGTAATCATTCATTCATTTGTGTATAAGTTGTGTATATTTGTTAGATAGGTGTAAACACAATTGATTAGGCTAGATTAGTGTGTAAGTAGTGAAGTTGTGAAGAAGTGAAGGTGTGTAAGTAGTGAAGGTGTGAAGAAGAAGAAGAACATATAAGTAGTGCTAGGTAGTGAAGTAGGTGTGAAGCTATTGTGAAGAAGTCGTGAAGAAGTTGTGTAGAAGTTGTGAAGAAGTTGTGTTGAAGTTGTGAGATTGGTTCTAGCTACGATTAGAACCCGACATCTAGCTTTGTGTCGTTAAGCCGGTGTAAGCAAAAGTTGTGTAAGGTTTTCTCCGCCATAAGGGAGCTTGTTGACATAGTGAAGAAAACTCTCGAGTTAGGTGCTCGGGGAGTGGAGTAGGGCAAGGAAGGTGTCCTTGTAGCCGAACCACTATAAATCCTTTGTCTCGCGGTTAGATCTTTCCATCTCTATCTTTCATTTCATTTCATTACTTTACTTGCATTGTTTATTTAGATTTACTTATATTTGTTCATATTGTTCAAGAGTTGAGTTCACATAAATTCGAATCTAAGGTTTTAAAAATAAACAAAGTTTTCATAATAAAATTAAAAAGACGTAAAACTATTCAAACCCCCCCCCCCCCCCTTCTAGTTTTCCACAATTGGCATCAAAGCCAGGTTAAACAAGTTTTTTAAAATAAACTGTATTTTAAAACTTGAATTGATCTATGAAATCGAAAAAATATTTAGAAGGGCAATCTATGCAAAGACCACCGCTATTTGAAAGTAATGGTTTTCTTTATTGGAAAAAATAGATTCGAAACTTATGTGAAATCAAAAGATCTTGATCTTTGGCATGTTATTACCTATGGTGATTTTCCCCCTATTCAAAATAATCCTTTAACTAAAAGAGATGAAATTGTACCTTTTGAAAAACAAAATGATGATTTGAAAAAGAAACTAGCTAAAAATAATGAGGCAAAAATGGTTATTTATAATGCGTTACCACGTAAAGAATACGACAGGATCTTTATGTGTGAAACCGCACAAGAAATTTGGAACTCCTTACTAATAACTCACCAAGGCAATAGTCAATTCAAAGATAATAAAATAGATCTTCTTGTTCAACAATATGAACAATTTACGATTTCGGAAGAGGAATCAATAGATAATGCTTTTGCTAGGTTTAACACTATCATCACAAGTTTAAAAGCACTTTATGAGAATTTTTCTAGTAAGAATTTTGTTAGGAAATTTCTTAGGGCTCTTCATCCAAAATGGCGGGCTAAGGTTATGGCAATTGAAGAATCGAAGAACTTGTCAACTCTTTAACTTGACGAGTTGATCGGCAACTTGAAAGTCTATGAAGCAATAATAAAGAAAGACTCCGAGATGGTCAAAGGAAAAAGAGAGGAAAGCAAGTCAATTGCATTGAAAGCTAGGAAGGAATCTAGTGAAGAGGATAGCTCAACCTCCGAGAGTGATAACGAAGAATATGCAATGGTCGTAAGAGAGTTCAAGAATTTTCTAAAGAGACGAGGAAGATTCACAAGACAACCACGAGATGATAGAAGATCGCTTCAAAGAAATAGGAATGATAACTACGGGAAAAGAAAGTGCTTTAGATGTGGAAGCCCAAACCATCTCATTGGCGAATGTCCAAAGCCACCGGGTTATGATTACCAAAGCGCCTTTGTTAGTAGAGCATGGAGTGATAGCGACAAAGACGAAGCGGACAAAGCAAACGACGAAAAATGTCTTTTGGCAAAGACATCAAATGAGGTACTTTCCGAAACCGAATACTTTAGTGACAAAAATCAATCATTAGACGAAAAAGACCTAGATAATGAATATAATAGGTTATGCAAATTAGGTCAAAAAGTCATGGCTAAAAATAAATCACTAAAACATATTAATAATCGATTAGAAAATGAAGTACTCGAATTAAAAATTAAACTACCACATTGAGAAAAAGGAAAAGAAGTTTTTATAGAATGTAAAACATGTCTAGAGGTCAAAAATGAAAACGAAAAACTTAAAGATGAAATTTCCAAACTTGACAAGTTTAAAAATAGTAGTAACTCATTTAAGAAAATAATAAGTGGTCAAGGAACTTCGGGAGATAAAACCGGTCTAGGATTCAACTCAAATAATGTTTCAACTAGTGAAAATAAAAATGTAAAGTTTGAATGTCAATCTAGTAAACAAAAACCATTAGAATCAAAACCTAAGTATATACTTATAAAAGATAGAAAAATACCTATTGCGAGTGATGAGGAAGTAAAAAGTTTTTATAAACCATCATTAAAAGCAAAAACCGGATTTTCTAAACCGAAATTAAGATCTAAAACTCCACCTCCAAATAGACCAAATAATCCTCATCCTCGGTCTAAAACCCCTCAACCTAGAAGAAAGCAAGGTAGACAAAACTTTCCTAATAATAATAATCACCCAATGTGGAATTATTCACTTCAACCAAGTTTCAACCCTTGGGGAATACTTTCACCATACATGCAAATGCAAACCATGTTTGGTTCAAACAATTTTGGACAAATGAGACAATGGGGACCAAGTGGCTAAATCGTCACTCACTGAATTATTCGGAAACTCGTCTATCATTGGCTTCTATAAGTCAATATATCACCTTGAAGTATTTGAAGAAAAGCTGGACATAAGGTACGTTCTCTTTTTAAATTTCATGAGTAGTTAATTCATACATATAGTCTTATTAATCATTGCTTTAGGATATGCTTAGTTTGATAGGTTGCATTGCATTTACCTTTTAATTATATCTGTTCTATGATTTAATAAACTAGAAACCCTTTAGTTAGCCCCCTAAGTATTAAATGAAGTATTCTCTGTCAAACTCATTTAGCTTTCTCAAATTTAAAATGGAAATCTTCTATGTCCACTATTAGAAAACTCATGGTGATGAAGTGAAATGAGTTAAGTGGATTAATCATTAACATAGAAGTAAGATTAGATTTCTCGCGTTAGAAAACTATGGATGAAACAAGCTCTCGTAGAATATGGCATCAAGTTAGATAAGTATGCGACAACAAAGGAGCTATAGATGTTAGGTTATACCCCATTCAACACTCTCGCATCAAACATATAGAATTTCATCATCACTTCCTTATGACCATAGGATATGTAGAAAAGGGTAGCATGTGACAATAGCCTTAACCAATTCCCTTGAGCATGAGATCTTTAACAACCATTTTTTAAAATCTAGGATTAATGGTATTTGTTGTCAAAAATCTAGTATCTTTAAAAATATATATAAATTTCACATTTTGGAAAAATGATGTTTTAGATGACTATTTCACTTTTCTATTAACACGTTTTACTATCTCATTTTTTTTTCTTAATCTATGTCCATAATTCTATTTCAATCAAAGTCAAAGATTGGGATTTTTTTTTTACTCATTCTTCATAAACACATTTTGAAATAAAACCCAATCTATTTTATTCAAATAACTTTAACATCTACATAAAAACTCACTTTCAAACATTGTTGAATAATGCTAAAAACATTTCTTTAAATCATGCATGGTGATCTCATATTTGTCATTTATATTTATATACATGACATTTATAAGTGAACTAAGTCAAATCAAGCGGACTATGGTTTGTCTATTAAGATTTTGTTTGTAACAAGTCTAGAAGTCCATGCTATCTTAAGTTCCCATTTATTGCACATAGGCACACATTAGGATCCCTCAAATAGTTCATTAATTGGTGAAGTTTATTGTTTCATTAGGATCCCTCACATAGGCACATATAATTAAGAAAATACTTGGTGTAGTTTATTGTTTCCTAGTCCATATATATATATTACTTGCTATATGAGTATGTTTACATGCTAGATGAAATTACTTGTTTCCTTAATCTCTTTAATTAACATGTTTTGCATAAATATCTATTACATGCTTAATTGCCTCAAAGAGTAGGACTTGCTTGAAACTAAACCCAAAAACACAACCCTTTCTACAATTTTCTGCCAAAAACCCATTTCCAGCAAACTGGGAACCAACAGATGGGCGGCCCCCTTAAATCATAAGGCGGCCCCCTTAATATTTAAGGGGACCGGTCCTATTTAAGGGGACCGGCCATCTGATGGTCGAAAGTGCTGTCTCCTTTTCTAATTTTTAGCCCATTTCATCCTACACTTCCCAAAATTCACTTCCAATCCATCCAACAAATTATCCATTCCTTAATCCCATCAATCCTACACTATAAACACTCCCATTCCTCATAACCTTCCATCATCTCATCACGCCATCTCCCATCAAACCAAAGCCAAAAACCTCAAGGTTAGCAAGGATGACCGAAAAACCCGAAGAAAACCAAACCCCCGAAACAAGTCCATCTCAACAAATGATGTGGCTAAACAATTATTCCAATCTCATTCACAACACCTCACATCTTATTCAACCTACCAATGTACCATCCAAAACACTCACCACTCTTAGAATATCCCCTTCTTCCATATCTCCATCCTCATCCACTCATAATTACCCAAGCTCACAAATGTCTCCACCACCAAGAGTATCACCACCACCTCCTACCAACTCACATGTTACTCCTACGTTACATGTTCAAACATCCATCCCAGATAACAACCATACTCAACCATCATCACCTTTCTAAACCACCCTCCAAAATTTACCTTCCTAAACCACACCATTCTTACACTATAAATACCCTTTTGCATCATGAGTGCTCATTCATCCATCATAACAACCACACTCCACCATCATCACCTTCTTCCAAACACTTGAAGTTCATTGAAGAACTTAAAGAAGCCCATGAGCTTTGTGCTCTTCTTGCCTTACACCTTGCTCAATTGGATCAACTCCCTTCTAGCCCTCCTTCATCACAAAATAAGCTCAACCTCCACCTTCGTTCCAAACTACACATCTCAATCTTAAACCAACCTTATTGAAACCTTTCAAAACCCTCATCATATTTGTCAAACATCCAACTTTACTTCCAACTACACACCCCAATTTCATCCACTTCCACCAAATGACCAAATCCACATTCCCACGAAAAAGGAAAAGTTCCGTGAAGAGATAAACCAAATCCATGACTGTAGTGATCTCCTTGCTATGCACCTTGCAACAAGGGCCAACCTCCATCCTCCATCCTCCATCCTCACCCAACTCAAATTGCTCTCCTCACCCTCACAATTTGAATCAAGTTGATAATTATGTCAACTATTGTCCTTGTTGTGTCCTTCTCCAAAAATAAATCATTGCCTTAAATAAACATTTCACTTGTATTGAGTATCTTCTTACTAGATCTCATCCAACACCTCCACTAGCACAACACTCTAACCCTCATTCAACCGATTCCGCTCCAAACTCTCCACCTCCAAACTCTCCACCTCTAAAAATATACCTCTATTAATCAAACATCCTTACCCTCACTCAACAAATTCCATCCCAAACACTCTACCATCAACCATCTAAGCATAACTATATGCTTATTTTCCAAGCTTTCGTGTCGCAAGCAAGTCCGAAAGCTCTCTTTGGCAATTTAGGACCTTTTTCTTGTTATATGTTTCAAGCATACTAATTAATGTCTTGCTATATGTTCTTAATATTTGTTTGCCATGATTGTTGTCTGCCATGATTGTTGTGTTTATATTCCATATTTTGCTATGTATGCTTGTGCTTCTAATATTTTTCTTGCAAGTATTCCATATCTCGATTCCTTGGTGCCCTCAAACGAGGGGGAGCACACATCAAGGGGGAGTTTTCGCCCCGAAAAATTTCGTATCTGAAATTTGTCGGCATAACCTTTTTGATTCTACAAAAAGGGGGAGAAGTGAATATAAACTCACTAAATACTTGTCCAAAAATAATGTTTTGGATTTAATGAGTTTAAGTTTTGTAATCATCAAAAAGGGGGAGATTGTTGATATAAATAATGCCTAAAAACATTATCAACACTTATTCAAATCTCTATGTTTTGATGATCACAAAATGTAAACTCATCAAACATAAACTTATTAAGTAAACAAGTATTTAGCTGGAAATATTCATTTCTACAACTTAATCACTTAAGGTATGAATGAACAAATGCTTAATGCATTATATGATCAAAGGAACATTTTCTTAATCACTAGATTTTTATAAAATAACCCAAAACATTTTATATCTTTTAGAAAATCATTTTTGGTATTAAATAAAAATGTTTAATCTTTTATAAAATTATGAATTCAAATTTTCAACCAAAAATGGTAAAAATGTTCCAAAAAAACCTTCCCCACAAAAAGACAAATCTGGGCAACGGTCAGATGGGCGGCCCCCTTAATTTTACTAGGCGGTCCCCTTAATTTTAAGGGGGCCGGCCACCTATTTAAGGGGACCGCCCCGCTTCTCTAGCTCCTCAGATTTGCCTATAAATACTGGTTCATCTCTGGACTTTTTCCTCACCTTTTGCACCCCAAACCTTCTGTTCTAAATCTCCTCTAATCCTTGTAAATCCTTTCTAAAATCCTTTGATCATATTCTCTTAAGCATTGGTTTCCAAGTGATCCAAGCTTCTACCACCCAAGTGCGAAAGAAGAATACTCCTTCAACAACTAGAGAAGAAGTATTGCAACTTAGTATCATCTTGCTATCTAAGTTGTTTGTGTAATCATTCATTCATTTGTGTATAAGTTGTGTATATTTGTTAGATAGGTGTAAACACAATTGATTAGGCTAGATTAGTGTGTAAGTAGTGAAGTTGTGAAGAAGTGAAGGTGTGTAAGTAGTGAAGGTGTGAAGAAGAAGAAGAACATATAAGTAGTGCTAGGTAGTGAAGTAGGTGTGAAGCTATTGTGAAGAAGTCATGAAGAAGTCATGAAGAAGTCGTGAAGAAGTTGTGTAGAAGTTGTGAAGAAGTTGTGTTGAAGTTGTGAGATTGGTTCTAGCTACGATTAGAACCCGACATCTAGCTTTGTGTCGTTAAGCCGGTGCAAGCAAAAGTTGTGTAAGGTTTTCTCCGCCATAAGGGAGCTTGTTGACATAGTGAAGAAAACTCTTGAGTTAGGTGCTCGGGGAGTGGAGTAGGGCAAGGAAGGTGTCCTTGTAGCCGAACCACTATAAATCCTTTGTCTCGCGGTTAGATCTTTCCATCTCTATCTTTCATTTCATTTCATTACTTTACTTGCATTGTTTATTTAGATTTACTTATATTTGTTCATATTGTTCAAGAGTTGAGTTCACATAAATTCGAATCTAAGGTTTTAAAAATAAACAAAGTTTTCATAATAAAATTAAAAAGACGTAAAACTATTCAACCCCCCCCCCTTCTAGTTTTCCACACAAGCTTTTCTTTCTTGGGATGTTTTGAATGAAAATTGTTGTTAGAAATCTTGAAAAGATAATAGTTTCCTTCATGGCATAATCTTCCCTGAATTAGACATAGGTGATCAGGCTATGTATAATTAAGGGCAAATAATGCGATGCTTGGTTTGGTCAAAATAGCCTTGTGTTTCTCAAAAGTTTTTGATGGTGCTCAACGTGTTGTTTGGTAAAATGGTAGTAAATAGTTGGTAGGATGGCAGAAAGCCAATTTATAAGGCTATAGTAACATAACTTGTTTTAGAAATGTTGTGAAATAGCTCCCTGAGATGATAGTAAAATAGCTTAAAGTAAGGTTAGGTGAGACAGTTTTTAATAAGCGGTATTAAAATATCTTGCAACAAAATCTGTTGAATGGGTTATGGGACGTGTGGAACACCTTACGGAATGGTAATAGTCTATAGTTGGAGACGAATCCCTACTTAACCCCTTCTAGGATAGTGGTGTGTTGTTGTGAAATGGTTGAAAATCGCATAATCGAAATAGGAAATGAATTAAACGAAGATTATGCTCACGATGGCGATGCTAAAAGATAAGGATTACATTAGATAGAAGAGTACATGATACAACGAGGTTACAAGAAAGTACTTAAGATAGACTACTTAAAGAAATACAACCCTAGCGGGCTCCATCCATGGTTTATTATTAAGGCAGAAGTTCCTTGTTCTTATCCATTGTCATTGTCGTTGTTGCCTTGACGAGCTTCACATTTCAACGAGCTCTTCCCTCATTCTGGTTTCTCAGCTCTAGGCATTCGCTCTTGAAGTGTCCAATTATTCCACACTCATGGCAGGTCACCGTGACTTTCTGGCTCATTACGCGGGTGAGGGCCTTGCAATTCTTGGCTTTGTGCCCGACCTTTTGGCAGTTTCCACATTGAGTGGGGCAAGGTCCATTGTGGTGAAACCGGCACTTAATGCACTTGGGTAGTGTCCCTGCATATCCTTTCTTTTTATTTGGCCCAACAGCACATGCTTCCACTACTTCTTGTATCTTAGGTGGTTGCGGGGTAGCATTGTCACCCTGGTTGTTGTCCCATTTTCTCTTGTTGTTGTTGTTCCATTTTTGTCTGTTGTCCATATTGTTTCCTACGGCCTGGGTGTAAGCTATGTGTTCCTTTGCCTCGATCGCCATATGGTTAGCTTTAAGCATGGTATCGTGTTCTAACGAGGCAACCAACATGCGAATTTCAGGGGAGAGTCCCTCGATATACCTCTCAAGTTTCTTGCTTTTCCGGTTCATCCATTGTTGGGCCTAGTCGTGCTAGTTCGTAAAACTGAGCAGTGTACTTGACAACATCATCTCCTACCATGGTAAAGTTGAGGATTTCCTGTTTTAGTTCTTGTAGTTCGCTTCTTGAACAATATTCTAAAGTCATCATCCTTCTTAATTACTCCCAAGAGATTGAGTAAGTAACGTCGAACCCTACTATCTGAACGTGTTTAGTCCACCATTCCTGGGCATGATCCCGAAAAGTGCAAGTGGCGAACTTTGTTAGGACCCTGGACACACGGTTAAGGTGGTTAAACCTTTTGTTCTTTGTGTGTAATAATATGTTGTGTTAATATGATTAAGTGCGCGGAATTCACTCAACCAAACTTAGAAGGTTGTGTATGTTATGGAAATGGAATTATTATGTTTGTTAGTTAGCAATGAACACATAAAGATTATCACCAAACGATTCAATATTATTAAAGATAATAATACGAGTGATCTTGAAATATCACTAGGGTTACAACCTTGAATCTTAAGTTTTTCTAACTTGTGATATTCTTGTGTTTGTTCTTATCTAACAGTTATATGAGTTCTTACAATAACACATATGCATGGACACACTTACTAATATCACTTGACTAAGATCTTCTTTTATAGTCCAAGAAGATCTTTACATATTGCTTAAAGTCTTAGCCGACTTACTTGGTTAACTTATCTTGAGTGTCAGTACATAAGATACAACATGTATCTATGTACACAACTTGTTAACTAAGCACATGGGGTAAGATATTATCTACCGTATATTGTTGACCAAAATACAATAAATATCTTTTCAATCTTATCCACTCAGCAGCAGAATGTTCACTATCAGCAGCAATGAGTTATCGCTAGCAGCAGGAACAAGTATCATTAGCAGCAGGATCAACAGCAGCAGAATGCTAAGCCTAGCAGCAGAATCATTTATCACTAGCAGCAGGATCAAATGTTCTAGCAGCAGGAACAACATTAACAGCAGGAACCATAATGCACTAGCAGCAGAATTACACTTAGAGTATTTCTTTGATTAGAACCCGATATTTAGACATCTTGAATATTTAATTCCCAACAATCCTCCCCTAAACATGTGAATCCATTTCAAACATGTTTCTGAATTAAATCATGGATTGTGAAGATCTTTCAAACACTTCTGTTCTTCAAGATTGAATATCTTCTCTGTAATTCATTTGCTTTGTTCTTTGACTTTAACAATATCAA
The DNA here is from genome assembly GCA_021014915.2 of Artemisia tridentata subsp. tridentata. Classification (NCBI taxonomy): domain Eukaryota; kingdom Viridiplantae; phylum Streptophyta; class Magnoliopsida; order Asterales; family Asteraceae; genus Artemisia; species Artemisia tridentata. The sequence goes on from CP139506.1 coordinate 163,730,330, forward strand.
CACATTGCTCCAATCTTGGACTAAAAGATGGTGCAATTTCCTTGGATGGAGGAATTATAAGAGGCAATGATGCTGTGTATCTTGGATGCTTGTTTCAACAAGTGAAATCATCTAACAGCATGTCTTTGAAGTGAAATTGAAACTTTTCTTCGTTTGATCTAGATAGAACTTTCTTCTTTGGAATGTTCTTGTCATTTTCAACCTCATCTTGTATGCTCTTGTCTTCTCCTTCCATAACATTGAGTTTTTCTTCCTTTTTCTGGGCTATTATTTCCTCCCCTGAGATTGTTACCTCCCCTGAGATACAAATAACTTTTGTTTCCTCCCCTTGTTTGGAAGATCTCACTATGTACCAAAATATATCTTTCCTTTATCATCTGATCCATCATATAGAACTTGTTGTCAGACAATATTGTACATGAAGCCATCAATTCCTTAAGAGTTTAAGTTACTGCCCTCATCACTTCTAGGTGTGTTAACTCCTATGAGAGGTGAATCAGTGGACATTTGATTCATGATCCATCAATGGATGGTTTTTGTGAATCTCTTGAAAATCCTTGTTTAAGAAATCATTTGACTTAGTAGTATGTTCATGATTTTAGAATTGAAAAATCATACTACTTTCAACCATTTTGAAGGGATCAAGTGTATAACAGACACTTAATCAACATTTCGGTTTAAAGCAACCTCTGGTTGTGTGAGAACCAATGTTTTTCAGTTATAAATAACTGCCTGTGTGCAGATAAACTCATTCAAAGAGCTTTCCTAACAGGGTTTCCAGCTCATAGTAATTGTTACCTCTAACACAAGTGTTAGATTCACTTTTACTAGTTGTTCTTTCTATCAGATGTCCTCAGACTTGCACATTATACTTAAAAGTATAAAATGATAGAAAGTGAGTTGCATCAGTTACTATCTGATCAACTAAGTCATCAATTCAATGTGAAATATCATAACTAGGTTTCAAGAAAGAAGTTTTAAGGAGTTTTAATTCCCAAACTCAGTCCATCATAAACCTAATATGTAGCAACTAAAATTCTCAATTCTGCTGCTTCCATTTCACTTGAAATTTCCTTTGTGTTCACATATTCATACCTGAAATTGTTAGTCTAAAACCAAAAGAACAAAGTACAAAGTACTTGTCTTGCATTAGAATAATCATAAGACCAACTGTATGAATAACACATCTTAAATTTGTACTATTAGCACAAACTTTTGTAATAACAGCAGTATTAGATAAATCAGCAGCAACAACAAAAATTTATTTACAAAAACACAAAGTTTAAAATCATTAAGGATTAAGCATTCCAATACTTGCTACCAAGTACTGAAACCTTCCAACATCAAAAGCTTTGGTTAGCAGATCTGCAAAATTGAATTCTGAAGCAATTTTAAGTACTTGAATTAATCTTTTCTCATTGCAGTCTCTTATAAAGTGATGTCTAATTTCAATGTGTTTTGTTTTAGAATGTTGCACTGGATTTTTAATAATACAAATTGTACTACTATTATCAATATGAATAACAGTGTTTAAGAAATTGTACCCATAATCAAGAAGTTGGTTTTGAAGCCATAGAACTTGACTAGAGCAACTTGCAGCAGCTATATATTCAGCTTCAGTTGTTGAATTTGCCACACTTGTTTGCTTCTTACACTGCCATGAGACAAGTCTACACCCAAGGAATTGACATCCTCCAGTTGTTGACTTTCTGTCCAAGCTAGCACCAGCATAATCACTATCCGAATATGCTACCAAGTCAAAAGGAGATTCCCTTGAATACCATATACCCAACCTTGGTTGACCTTTAAGGTATCTAAAAATTCTCTTGACTGCAGTTAAATGAGAAACCTTTGGAGTAACTTGAAATCTTGCACAAACACAAACAGGGAACATGATATCAGGTCTAGATGATGTAAGGTACATCAAAGAGCCTATCATAGATATGTAAGTGTGTACATCTACATTTTCTCCATCTTCATCTTTCAGAAGGTGCTTCTCAGAGTCCATTGGTGTGCTTGCTATTTTTGAATCAGCAAATTGAAATTTTCTAAGTATCTCTGCAACATATTTGTCTTGATTAATAAATATGCCTTCAGATGATTGCTTAACTTGCAAACCCAAAAAGAATGTAAGTTCCCCCATGGAACTCATCTGAAAGTTATCTTTCATAAGCTTCTCAAATTCTAAACACATATCTTTCCTAGTAGATCCAAAGATAATGTCATCCACATACACCTGCACTAACAGAAGATCCTTCTTGTGCTGTTTGATGAAAAGTGTCTGATCAATCTTTCCTCTTTGAAATCCATTTTCTAATAAGTAGGAAGCTAGTGTTGCATACCAAGCTCTTGGTGCCTGATAAAGGCCATATAGAGCTTTCACTACTCTGTACACTTTGTTTGGATGTAATGGGTCAATGAAGCCTGGAGGTTGTGAAACATACACCTCTTCTTCAATTTTACCATATAAAAATGCACTCTTGACATCCATTTGGTAGACTGTGAAGCCTAAAAATGAAGCATAAGCTAAGAAAATCCTAATTGCCTCAATCCTTGCTACTGGAGCATAAACCTCATCATAGTCTATTCCTTCTTCTTGTGTGTACCCTTGAGCTACTAATCTAGCTTTATTCTTAATCACTATTCCCCTTTCATCCCTTTTGTTCTTAAAAACTCATCTAGTGCCAATTACCTTCACACCTGTAGGTAAATCAACTAGCACCCATACCTTTTGAATCTTGAACTGAAGAAGCTCTTCTTGCATAGCCTCTAACCAGCTTGAATCATCTAGGGTTGTCAGAATTGACTTTGGTTCAGCTTGTGAGAGAAAACATACAAACAAGCAAGAGTTTGAAAGCTCATGCTGTTTTGAAGCATAAAGGGCATCAAGAAGCCCTTGTTGGTCTGAAGTCATCAATTGATGTCTTGTCTTCACACCAGATTGTATATCTCCAATCACATGTTCCAGGGAATGAACTTTGTGAATTCTTGTTTGTGGTGTAGTAGGAACTTGATAATTTGATGGAAGATTGTTGAAATCCACCTCATTATCTGAGAATTCTGCTTCTTTTGTTTCTGAAGGGCCAGCAGCAGAGTCATTTGGCCGAACAGCAGAATCAGTAAGCTTAGCAGCAGAATCACCAGCAGGAACAGAAACACTACCAGCAGAAACATTTTGTTGTTCCTGAGTTCCATATTCTTTACTTTCATCTTCAACACCTTCTTTAGCTTTGCTAGAAGAAGATTCATCAGTTGTTGAAGTTGATTCCACAATTGTACTTGACCATATTGGCATTATCACATCATTTTGATCTTTCTCTAACTCTGCCTCATTTGTTGTATAAGAACCTGCAAAATCATTAGTTTCTGCAACAAAAGGCACATAATTCATTGAATTGGTTAGATACTCTAGATCAAATAGCCATTTTGGTCCTTGACCTTCTACATTGGATTTGTTTTCTAAAAACTCTACATGTAGGTTTTCCTCTACTATTTCTTTTCTTGTGTTGTAAACTCTAAATGCTTTGCTATTAAGAGAATAACCAATAAAGAATCCTTCATCTGCTTTACCATCGAATTTTCCTAAATGGTCTAAGGTATTGAGTATTGTCACATGACATCCAAAAGGTCTAAGAAATCCTATTGCAGGAGTTCTACCATTAAAAAGTTCATATGATGTCTTATTGTGAGGCTGCACAACTAAAACTCTATTTTGAACATAGCAAGCAGTGTTGACTGCCTCTGCCCAAAAATTTATAGGTAGCTTAGAATTAGCTAACATTATTCTAGCAGCTTCAATTAGTGTTCTATTCTTTCTTTCAGCTACTCCATTCTGTTGTGGAGTTCTAGCAACACTAAATTCTCTCCTAATACCTTTTTGTTTGCAGAAGTCATCCATAACTCTATTCTTAAACTCTGTCCCATTATCACATCTAATGACTTTTACTTTATTGCTTACTTGGTTTTCTATCTGTGTAATGAAGTCCTTAAGGATGCTTGATGTCTCATCCTTAGTTGCTAAAAAGAAAACCCATGTAAATCTACTATAGTCATCAGTAATAACTAGACAATATCTCTTATGCATTATGCTCATTACTGAAACAGGTCCAAATAAGCCCATATGTAGCATAAACAAAGATTGATTGATAGAGTTAAAAATCTTGGGCTTACAAGTGGCTTTGTGTTGTTTGCCTTTTAGACAAGCAATGCATGTTTGATCATTTTCAAATCTTTTGTGAGGTAAACCTCTTACCAAACCATTCTTAACAATTTTATTTATGGTTTTGAAGTTAATATGACCAAGCCTTCTATGTCATTTTATTGATTCATCCAATGTGGCCTTTGCAACAAGAGAAGTTAAACTCTTTTTAGGAATAATGTTCTTCATGTCTACACTGTACATGTTGCCCTTTCTAGGAATTCTAAGAAGTACTTGACTTTCATCAGGCATCTTAAAATCAGGAGAAAGTACAAGACATTTAGTCTCACAGAAAAGAACATTGTTCTTTTTGTCACACATTTGTGAAACACTAAAAAGATTATAATTTAGCTCTTTTACATAGAACACATCTTCAAAATCTAAATTTCCGGTTTTGATTGTACCTTTACCAGAAATTTTGCCACGAACACCCCCTCCAAAAGTAACATATCCTCCATTGAAAGCTTCAAAATCTGAGAGATAAGACATGTTGCCTGTCATGTGCCTTGAACATCTACTATCTGAAAATCCTTGATCTTCTTGTTGATCATTTGAATGTTCCTGCACACAAATAAGAGTGTTAGTTTCTTTTGGGGATCCAAGCCATTACTGACTTGGATCTGCCTCTTGCATCAATATAATTCAATCTTTTAAGGACAGTTGATGCAACATTGGATTTTAGAATCCAACATGCTGAGGCCTTAACAGCATTTGCCCTGTTTCCCTTAGCAGCAGAATGAACCACACGCTTAGCAGCAGAATCTGCTAACTTTGTAGTTCTACCCTTTGGTTTCCAAACTTGTTTTTGGACCACTGCTTTTGTTTGAATGGGCCTTAGAACAGTTGTTGGTGCATGTTTGAAAGTTGTTTTTGCACCCTTAGCTGTTGATTTTGGGTTAATAGTCATAAATGGTCGAGCAGCAGAATGAACTTGTTTAGCAGCAGGATCTGAGTTTGAGCCAGACTTGTTTTTGACTACTCTGGGGTTTGTTCTCTTAGAACTAGAGTGAAAGTGAGATTTAGGTGTTTGCCTTTTGTGGTTCACTCTATGGTTTTCATACCCAGTTACCCATTGGTTGCAGAAAGCTGCAAGATGGTCAAAACTACCACATGTGTAACAAGCTTTATTATAAAAAGCAAAGTCATCACCTAATTGGTTAGACTTGAGGTTGTTCCAATTCCTTTGGTTACCTCTGGGCTTGTTGGTGGTTCTATATTGCTCACAATATCTAACTGGTTGCCTAACATGCTTAATGTTTGATTTAGGCCTATCAGTATTGTGTTTGACTATCTTAGGAACACTTGTTCCTACTTTCTTAACCACTTCAGGTTTAGACATAACCTGTTCTTCTTCATCATCACTATCAGTTGTGCAATCTTCAACAACTATAGTTTCTCCTTTCTTAACAAAGGACACCTTGTCCTGATAAAGTAAAGTTTTATCTAAACTTTTACTTATCTTTTCTACCTTAAGACTCTTACTAGCCTTAGAACCATATTCCATGATTGGTTCTTGAAACTCAGCTAAACCTGTGTGTGCTAGGTCAACACCTGGAGGTGAAGGAACACCTCTGTATGGTGGAGGGACAGTTTTGTAACCTAACCCTGAATTAGCTTTATCAATTACCTGAGCTTCCCAAATCTTATTCATTCCTTCTGAGGCATGAGCTAAAGTATCTATAGTAACCTTAACATTTTCATTTTTATTATTGGCTTCAGATAAATGTTTACTTTGATCATTAAGTAATTCATCTCTAAATGCTATTCCTCTTTTTAAAGCATTTAAGTCATCAGTAAACGTAGATTCATTCTTTTTAAAATGTTGGATTTGTTTTTCTAAAACTCCTATACACCTCTTATGATTAGCTAAATTATGAAGGGCATCAATTAACTCTTCTCTAAAAGCATCAAATCTCTTTTTAATGTCTTCATAATTTTTAAGATTAGGACATGAATTTGTACAAGTAGGAATGGTATCTACCTCTGAATCAGAAAAGGCCATTAGAGCAAATTCATTGGCCATAAGAGCAGCATTTGGTGGTGCATCCTCTTCATTAGCCATAGAGCTCCAATCATATCCAATACCATCAATAGCCAGCATAGCCTTTGGCTCTTCCACCAGTACGTCCTTATTCCTCTCTTGCTTATACCATGTGTTCCTATTATCCTGCTTCCTTGGGCTTCTACATTCTTTAGCAAAGTGTCCCAACCTATGACAGTTAAAACATTCCACTTTCTTCTTATCGAACCCAGCAGTATCATTACCATTTATGGTAATTTGCTTTCCAGTTTTTTGCCAAAACTTCTTAGCCCTCATGCTAAGTAAAGCAACTTGCCACTTAATATCCATCTCTTCCAAATCATCACCATCTACCTGCTCAAGGTCTTCATGATTTAGAGGAGAACCACTAGATTGACTGGTTATAAAGGCATAAAATGTTGGATCTCCAAGTCCAGCAATATCCTTTTGTAAACTAGCAGAAGGACCACCATAAGTAGCATTAGAAACACTTTCAACTTCATCTACCTCCTCTGAATGACTAACACTAGGAACTGATAAGAGTGCAGCATTCCCAGAACTAGTACCATAATTTCCACCCCTCTTTAGACTTTGTTCAACAATTTTAAAGTTGTTGAACAAATCATTAAGTTTCATTGTTTCAATTTCTGGTTTGTTCATCCAGACAATAACATGAGTATGAAATTCATCAGGTAGACTTTTCAAGAACTTCATGTTGAGATCTTCCTTCTCTGTCTCAACACCCAACACAGCTAACTGACTTACAAGCTTGTGTAATCTTGAAAATAGCTTATCAAGAGACTCATTACTAAAAGCAGTAAAGTTTTCAAATTGTTGCTTTAGCAATGTCTTCTGTGTCTTTTTGGTAGTTTCATTACCACCAAACCATGCACAAATCTCTTCAAAAAGAGTTTTTGCATCAAGATATTTGCTAAAAGATAGCATCTGCTCACCAGGAATGGTCATAAGCAACAGGTTTCTTGCTTTCTGATCATTTCTCTTCTGTATCTTTTCATCATTGGAAACTGGTCCAGTATTTCTTTTTCTAACTGTTTTCCCTTCAACAAGAACATCTGAATAGCCTAAAGTGAAGGAATCACCATACTGAATTATATCCCAAAGAGCATAATCTTGAACCATAAAATATTGCTTAACTCTCATCCTCCATAACACAAACTCATTCGGTTTGATCATGGGCAACTTTGCAGCAACATTGGTTTGAACATCTTGTACATCCATTTCTGTTTCTTCTAAAAACAACAATATCAGCCTTGCTTTGATACCACTTGTTAGGACCCTGGACACACGGTTAAGGTGGTTAAACCTTTTGTTCTTTGTGTGTAATGATATGTTGTGTTAATATGATTAAGTGCGCGGAATTCACTCAACCAAACTTAGAAGGTTGTGTATGTTATGGAAATGGAATTGTTATGTTTGTTAGTTAGCAATGAACACATAAAGATTATCACCAAACGATTCAATATTATTAAAGATAATAATACGAGTGATCTTGAAATATCACTAGGGTTACAACCTTGAATCTTAAGTTTTTCTAACTTGTGATATTCTTGTGTTTGTTCTTATCTAACAGTTATATGAGTTCTTACAATAACACATATGCATGGACACACTTACTAATATCACTTGACTAAGATCTTCTTTTATAGTCCAAGAAGATCTTTACATATTGCTTAAAGTCTTAGCCGACTTACTTGGTTAACTTATCTTGAGTGTCAGTACATAAGATACAACATGTATCTATGTACACAACTTGTTAACTAAGCACATGGGGTAAGATATTATCTACCGTATATTGTTGACCAAAATACAATAAATATCTTTTCAATCTTATCCACTCAGCAGCAGAATGTTCACTATCAGCAGCAATGAGTTATCGCTAGCAGCAGGAACAAGTATCATTAGCAGCAGGATCAACAGCAGCAGAATGCTAAGCCTAGCAGCAGAATCATTTATCACTAGCAGCAGGATCAAATGTTCTGGCAGCAGGAACAACATTAACAGCAGGAACCATAATGCAGTAGCAGCAGAATTACACTTAGAGTATTTCTTTGATTAGAACCCGATATTTAGACATCTTGAATATTTAATTCCCAACAAACTTGACCTTGTCTTCCTTGCGGCAGTCGCCACACCAAAATATCATTTCTACTTCTTCGAACCATTTGTAAACTTCCTTTGCTCCTTCAGTTCCGCTAAAGGTGTGGGGGTTGCAATCCAAAAATTCCTCATGGGTAAGATTTTTGGCGAAGGATGTAGCTTGTGTCATGTCTGGAGTGGCTTGCTTTAACCTAACTGCTTCAACATCATAAGAGACCATGAGAATTTATAGGTGATAAAGATCATCATACTTACATATACGCAACCATGACATGTATAAGTGGGGTGAAATCGCGACAAGATGAAATCGTGAAATGTCATATTTGTAACCATAACACACGTGGATATCTAAAATGAAAATTTCGGTCTTACATGGACCGATATCATAGATAGCACAACCATATCCTTATAGTAGAGTCAATACTTGGTGATTTCATTGTACAACAATCAAAATACTACAAGTTTCTTTGAACGATACCACACATCCCGTGGCTAGGATAATAGTAAAAGCTAGTAAAGATATAAGTCTAGTCTAGGGATTCGCTAGTGCTCCTCTGAGTGAATCCAGGGTTGTGGCATCTTGGGGTCGGGATGAGTCCTGATGTGGGGTCTGGAGTAGTGCATTGATCATGTCCGAGATAGTGTAGATTCCAAACCATTCTTGAGGAACCTGCTGATGTTCCTATTGAATCTGTGATCTTGGTATTATCTACAAGGTGTCATCTAATTCATGATATGTGGGGATAGAAAAGGGTAATGAAATTGGTGGTGATGGGAAGGCAGGGGTAGTTCCCTGAATCTCAGAAGTTTCAGTGTTATATCTGGTAGTATCTCCTAAGTCCGGCTCAGGTAGTGCTAATACCTCCAATAGGTGGAAATTATCATCCAATAATGGTGAATGATATGGAAATGTCAAGGTGTAAGAAGGTGAGAGTGGTGATGTCGGTGTATTAGTGAGTGAAAAAGCATCCTCGATATCCGAGTCTGCTGAAATGATAATAGGGTGGTTGGGTGAAGACATCTCTGTGACAATCGACGTAAAATGAAAGTGAATAACACCTCACATTATGCGAGTTATGATGAAATGATGTATGTATGAAACCGCATGTATGGTGAATATGCACTTATGATGAATTGATGTGATGCTGTGATGATGTAGTTATAGTCTAGGGTCAATGATACAACCTAGTTCGCTATAACCTTTGCTCTGGTACCAATCTGTCACACCCCCAAATTTCGTGACTTGCAGCGGAATGGAACATCCGGGGGCATGACTGGTCATAGCACCACAGTTACAGTTATATTGAACGACCTAAAGTGTCGTTTAGAAAATACATCGTTTGATTATTTGAAACATTCAGAGTTACAAAGTTTAGGTCCCAAAAGGTGAAACATGTTTGCGGAAAATCAAGTTCATGCAAATCAAACGATAGATAAGTGCATAAAAATGTAAAGTGAGACGCGTCGACTCCGCGACTCCATGCATGTCCTTATGCAAGCCAATGTGCGATACCTTAATTACCTGAAAATACATTGCTAAAAATGTTCAACAAAAATGTTGGTGAGTTCATAGGTTTATGTAAATGAAATGCTTCTACGGAAACCACAAGTATAAATTGTATGACAAAATGTCACATAAAAATATTACATTAGCTCTTAAGCTCATGACCCCGAAGCTAGACTGATATAAATGCCCCAAAAGGGAGTGCTTTGCCAAACACTCTGAATGAATGAAATGAAATGCGTTCGTTTGACCAGTTGGTGCTACCAACCCGAACGGAGGCGTCACCCTCAATAGATCTATCCACTCACCTTCGCTTGCTCACAATTAACGGTCCATGATAAATAAAAAGGGGACTTTAAATTGGCAATGATGTAACTTAAGCAATGTAAATGGGTTTGTATACTTTGGTCCGCATATAAAAATGGTGCAATGTATTCTCCCCCGAGAGTTTAGAAATCAATAAACAATTTAAAACGGGGCTATGAAAACTCACCTGCTATGATAGCAACAATGATAACAATGGATATGATGAGATGAGGTTTGGTTTCTAACCGCGACCTATTATGATGATATGATCTAATGTAAGCAATGAATTAACGCAACACATGCAAATACGTATGTTAACGATACCACTTGTTAATTTTGAAAATAACGTTTATCGTCGAAAAATACATTTTTGACGTCTCGTTAAGTTATAAACTACCTTTCGTATAAATATGTTGAAACGGTACTCCATGATCCTTGTTTGGTGTTCTATCGGCAAAATATAATGTTTTCGTCGCAATTTAATATTTTCCTTAACTTGTGAAAATATGCCCAAAATGGCCTCGTAAAGCTAGTCGTGAAACATTGTACGTTAAGTGTTAGTGATCAAACTCGACGTTTTTGAAAACCTTGTAACCATGTCTTAATGTCGTTTCATTTAACTTTTGATCATACGCGCCTCGATCAATTAGAAAATCGGCTATCAATGTTATGTCTTGTAAAAATACCAGTTTTTATACTTGGATTATTTTTCTATTAGTGGGCTGTCAAAATGATTAATGTTCGTCGGGCTTTAAACGCGTATATCTTGGTCGTTATGAGCTCGTTTTCTACGTTCTTTATATCCACGGATTCGTACAAATATGAACTAACATATTTTCAATAGGTCGGCTCGTCTAGATCACGTCTAACGTCTCATTTTGTTCCTTGAAGTTCGGAAAAACAGCAAGCTATTTTCAGAAAATAGTTTTTCGTCGTCTAACTTTGAAAAATCATATCTCCTTCGTTATAAGTCGGTTTTTAGTGATTCAAGCGGCCACGGTTTCGTTTTTGAAAGAACTTTCTGAATATGAAGGCCAAAATAGTTAAAAAGTTTCTGAGTTTTCCAGTTTACACGTTTTTGGACAGTAGGTTATTTAGATTGTTAAAAACTCATTTTCTTGGTTCTAAACTTGATCATACCACTCCAAATCAACTCCACAAGTTCGCAAATCCTACCATACACCTTCTTAGGGTGTCATGGGGTCCTAAACATCACCAACCTTGGTGGATTTCATGAGATCACTAGTGAAACTTATAGATCTAGTGTTTATAAAGAAAGTATGAAACAAGTGGTATGAATAACATAAACTTTGCATGATTAGTTAAAATAAGACTTGATATTACAACAATATATAAATAAAATGAAAGTATGAGATGATCAAAGAGATGTTCTTGAGCTTACTTGATGATTTGATGAGATTTGGATGAAAATGCTTAAAACCTTGGGGCTTTTATCACAAAACCCCAACAATGAAGGTAAATGGAGCTTGATTATGACCTTAACTTGAAAAATTGATGGATTGTTCTTGTGGATCTTGATATGGCCGAATGGGGAAGGAGATAGGAGAGAAAGTATGGAGCTTTTGTTAGTTTAATTTTGTGTTGTATGTGTTTTAGTTAGTGGGATGGAAATTAAATCACCAAAATTCATTAAATGCATTGTACTTAGTAATCAAGTGTTTGGAGAATTAGGGGTGATGAGAGGGGGGCGGCACATGTGCTAAATATGGAAGGATTTGATGTTAATTAATGCAAGTGTCTCCATTTAATTAGAGTTTAGCTAGTTTAAGGTATACATTGGGTGTTATCGGGTACTGAGTTAACCAGAAATGAATCATGACGAGGTGAAATGAAATACGATGAAGTTGTAAAAATTGTAAAATCATGTTCCTTGCAAGAATCGGGTGTTAGAATGATTATCGGATTGAAATTTCATAAACCGACGGAGTTATAAGCGTCAAACGAAAAATATAGCAATTGGTTTAAAAACACCGGGTAAAGTAATAATATAATCTCTATATCATTATAATTAGTTTGAAAATGTATTAGGATCATTGTCGGGAGTATTGGGTATAACGTTAGTAGAAATGACTGAGTGGTAACGTTAATTAAACAATTAAGCATACGTTAATGAAAATCACACAACCCGTGCATGAACTGATATGATAATGATGTTACTGATGATATGCAGACTACTCTAGTCTGTATGACGTGTCCTTACTGATGATGCATGAATACGCAGCTAAACCTAACTGGTCACGCGCATTTAAATACCCGTAAACCTAGTTTACAAAATGATGAATGATGCCCATGAATAGTGATTTCCCTCCGGGAATGAATAGTGTCATGTGAATAGTAAAATTTTTGAAAACTTCTCAAAGTCTCAAACTGACTTAAAAAATGATGAATAGTGAAATGATGAATAGTAACATGTGAATAGTAATTTTCGAGGTGAATAGTGAAATTTGAAGCTTGAAAAAGGACCTGAAATTACGAGTTGTGACAAAATTGCAACAAGTTGATATATTCTATAATGCTTTAACGCAAAACGATCAAGATTCGCTTAACACGGCCGCCGGTGGCAATATCTTTTATCGAACTCCGAAGGACATCTTGACGATTATCGAAAACAAATCGAAAGTTCGCACTACACAAAACAAACCGGTAGTAAGTTCCCAATTTCGCAATGAAAAATCAATTGGAGAATTACTAGCCGAAGGACAAGTAGCTAAAGTGAGTGCCCAATTTTGCAAGACTTTCGTTCACAATGACGATGATGATGAGGATTCTATCCAAATGCGGGAATATTATAAGAATTTGTCAGCTGCAATCACACCCGTCTTACCGACTATGGACCCAGAGGACTCTCTCATAATGGGGAAAGAGCATCTTAGCACTATTCCGGAAACGAAATCGGACAAAGTAATAAAGTCTAGTGTTGAGGACCTTGTCCCAATCCAAAGTGAGTCCGAGGGTATTTCCCAAAAAATGTGTGATTTGCCTCCTCTTAATGCTTCAAATGATCATTTTGAGACTTTCTCCGATTCTAATAATGATTGTACCACAAGTGATAACGATTCTTTATCTTATGAAAACACCGATTATGTTGAGGCATCACCTCCCCATTTTGAGCTCGTGATGGATTATGACCCAGATGATGGAGAGATTGACACTGATATTCTTCTGACGATCAAGGATGATATACTTCATGAAAGATTATTGAATATCAATCTTCTAATTTCTAAGATCGAATCATTAAATGACAATCCAACTCCATCTACTGATTTTGTGCTCAATTCTTCCTCCTCATCTCCTATCCCCGTTGAGGATAGTGACTTTTTCTCGGTTAATTCTTCGAGTGGCAATCCCACTCCGACTTCTGAACCAATCATTTCCGACTCTTCCCTTTCTCTCACACCGGTTGAGGGAAGTGATTTCACTTTGGAAGAGATCGAGGTTTTTCTTGAGAATGATTCAATTTCGTCGAAAATTGATCCGGGGGGAGATATTCTTTTACTTGAGAAAATGTTGAACGATGAACCGTCACTTTCTCTCCCCCCGAAGGAAGTTAAAGAAATTAAGCCGTCAAATCCTCCGGAGCTCGAGCTCAAGGATTCTTTTCCGAATATGAGAATTTTATCTTTGATACGGTAGAGGAGAGTAGTGGCAGTCCCACTTCTCATCCCGATCTTTCTCTTTCGACTTATGAGTCATTTTGCTTTGATATCGATCATACTAAAGAGAGGAGTAGTGGCAGTACCACTTCTCATTCTAATATCTCTCTTCCCGAGTATGATTCGTTTATCTTTGAGGAGTTCTCCGGTGAACTCACTCACATCATAACTCCTCTGGAGTATGATCATTTCTATTTTGATCTTGAGGAAGATCTTAGTCTGGGGGGAGGTGTACTTTATCATAAGAATTTGCTTATTGATGATATCATCCCGACCCTCCCTCCCAAGGTTTTTGTTGAAAATGACCAAAAGAGCTTTAATAATTATATTCAAATTAAGGAAAATGAAAAATTTTCCTTTGAGGATGAAGAATTGATCTCAATTGTTATAAAAATCTTTCTCCCTTTCATCACATATGATGTGACTTCTCCTCTCCTTCACTCCGTCAGGAGTGAGGATACCATCTTTGACCCTGGTATCACCGTTTATGGTTGCTATTTCTTAAAACCGTGGGTATCTCGTCGGTGTGGAACTTTCGTATGCTTCAATGTTTATCCAAACCTCTTGAACGAAAGTCCGATGGAGATTATCTTTTCCACATGCTCCCCCAAGAACAATTAAATTCAGGGCGAGTCAAGCTATACGACTCGATAATAAACAAGCGCTTCGTGGGAGGCACCCCATGCTTATCCTTCTATCTTCTTTCTATTTTCTTTCTAATAAGTGTGACGTGAGGAGGTCTACCTCTTTCATTTCTCGTGTTTCGTGGTTGTTGTTGTTTATGTCCAGGATTTGCCCGAAGTTTGAAGACTCTCGTGCTCGTGGTTTTGTCTTTCTCCACTCGAGTTTCATCCTTCGTTGCTTTTATGGGAAATCCAATGTCCTAATCTTATCGACTAACATTTATCTTTTGGCATAATTAATAAACGGCCTTAGATTTATGTAGGATAACCCTTACCTTTAAGACATTGGGGACAATGTCTCGTTTTAGTCTTGGGGGGGGGGGTCATCTTTCGATTTGATTTTTGCCTTGCACTTTTCCATTACTCTCGCAACCCCGTTTTTCCTCCAAAAAAATGAAAAAATTGAAAAAAATGAGAAAATTTAAAAAATTTTGCAAAAATATCATAAGTGTTTTGACACAATGTTGACTTTCCGCTGGTGAGAGTAGGAATAAAATTTTGACTTGACCGGGCGTGTTGAGCCCTAGCTTGTCCCATTAACTTACATAATCAATAAGCTTTTGCTAGTCTTTTATACAAGGAGCTATAAAACGCGAATTCTTTTTAAGAGTTTGCAAGTTCCCATAATTGACTTTATATATGCATGGCTTGATTATTTGGCTAAGCATTCGCGGATCTTATTATTTAAGATTTTAAATTTGCGAAGAACGAGAAATGATAGAGTTTTTTATAAGTTAGATTGCTAAGCGTGGAGTAGTTGGATCTCTTTAGAGCCCATCGAGGTTACTTGTGGCTTTTTGCTTCCATAAGCTTGTATCACCAAAAAAATAGTACTCTAGGAATAATTAAAGGTGTACGGTTTTGGCGATAATTAGTTTTTGCTCCTTCTTTAGAGAATCCTTACTTATAAGAGTTGGGTACACATCAAGGTACTGCCAGTGTTACTGTGTAATAGGCAACTGATTCCTGATAGTATGTACTATTGTTTCTATTGCTATAAAAGTCGTAGGACTCGGGGTTTGGCACCAAATATATAATAAATAATAATAATAATCCAAAGCCGATAAAAGTTTTCTTTTTCCTGACGGTTCGCTCCCGTTGACTCAGACTTCAAAAAGGCAGAGGAAAAATATCCAAGGTCAAAATAAGACTCCCGATTCTTGACGGTTCGCTCCCGTTGTCTAGGTTGTTTAAAAGGCCAAGGATTAATAATATGTGCTTAATAATGTTAAAAATGCCAAATTTCGACTCCGGGGATATCCTAACAAAAGCTTCTGTCTCTGGACTCGTAGATGAGTTGTTTCGGTCGTATATAAAAGGGATATCCCCTAAATCGTGTTAAATCAGAGACCTTGATGTGGACCTCATTTTTGTGGGCAACGGTTCTTGAGGGAAGGATTTGAAACTACTTAGCGTCTAAACTTGGTGCCTTTATCGGACTAAAAACTTATCGAAACGAGAATATGAAGAAATTCATTTCTCAACAAAAATAAAATAAATAGAGGAAAAATAGGAATTTGGGAGTAAGAAGTAATACACAATTAGCTTCCATGGGTAGTGTTAGCATCTAACTTGTAAATAACAATGATCTCGTTTTTAAGCTTGGTTTGGGGACTTGTGAAAAATCAAGGACGACGAATTTTATCCGTATGGTCACTTCTTTATGAGTTTTGTTTCCTAATCCGTGATCCTAAAAGTTATTGATAAATAATGAAAGTCAACATACCGTCGCATGAAAAAAAATACAAAAATAGTATAAGTGTGAATAAATTGGAAAAATGGGGCGTTTTTAGAATTTTTGATTTCTTAATCTCTTTTGAATATTTTGCTACTTTTCAAAGTTAGTAAAAAGAGGTTTGAAATTTCTGGTTTTAAAAGCGTGAGTTGATGAACGGTGACTTTAGACAAGTTCTACCGGTTATCCCCAAAGGTAAAAGGCAGGAGGTGGTCAACGCGTGTATAAACCGATCTGATTTGTGGAAATCTTGCAACGTTTTCACGCTTACAAGGAGCATGAGAGTAAACGAGTATTCTGCGAATGGTGCAGTCGATACACGAAAATAGGAATTCAATAAATGGGTTATGGAAATGATAGTCATAACCATGAATGCTGAATATTGGTATTGACATCTTACAACTTTAAGGAAAATGTTTAGTACTAAATGATGAATCTTTCCTATTTTTAAGTTTTGTCTATTTCAATAAATGTTTATGAGCTTATTTCAGTTTGAATACAAGTTCAAAATATGCCATCTAATCACTATTCAATTTCAAATATCTCTAAAATGCTTATTCGTAATCACTTATCTAGCACTATAAGCAGATAAAGCCCGAAAGCTGCTAATGAACTCAGATGAACAACCAAATCCAATTACTCTATTAATGTTAATCAAAACAGCAATCAAATCGATTTAGAACTTGAAGCATGTATAAGCTTCTTTAAACGCCTTATATACTATACAGTTAACTTCTTTCAATATTGCATCTACAAATTAAAAATGCTTTGGTTAATCTTAACTTTACATGCCCTATTCATGATCGCGAATGACCCGAAACTTATTATGTTCAACATCTTATTCACAACTTGCTAATTTCAATTTCAACAACATGTTATAACCACAATGGACTATAGTCCAAATCACTTTCATATTTGCTTATTTCGCATATTAACAAATAATCCCAAACACTCTATAACATCTACAAGCAGACAACAAGAATCAAACAGCCCCCAATAATCCATCCGAACCACAAAAACATTATCAAGTAATAATCTTAACATGAATCCACAAATTTTTAAACACACCCATTAAACTAATAACGCTCAAATCCAAATCCCATGTACAAAATCCAATTAGCATACATAAAAAAATAGACTAATACCTTAACGACTCAATCAACGCTCAGATCAATGCCCGTAGTGATGATAAAACAATCAAGCCCTTAAAGATGGCGTTTAATTTGATTGTTTATTGTTTGATTTCATTTTTGTAACTTCAAACTCAAACCCTCAAAATCACTATACACACCTGTTTCACCAATATGCGTTTTTTATGTGTGTTTTATTTATGTGTGGGAGAGATAAAATAAGTCAACTACTTATAAATAAAGGATATCTTAAAAATAAAAAAAAATAATTAAAAAAAAAATTGAGACCTTAAACCAGTAATATTTATTCATTATAAACTACTCCATACATAATTACAGCTTACACTTCATCATAACATCAACAAGCAAAAGACATCCAAACCAACCAAACTACCTACATGATTCACTAACCCAAAAGACATCAAACAACCATGCGCCTCTAGCCCTAATCATACTTCTCCAAGATGGCAATTGTATCCTCCTCCTTGGTTATAAGAGCACGAATTTCAACCAAAATGGCCGAAAAGGATTCCAGCAAACGGCACTCCATCACTTGAAGCTCATGAAGGGACTCATAAGTATCATCAGCAGATTCTTCTTCATCAAAGTTAAGCTCTAAAACCTCACGCATTCTCTCGGTGCGCTTATCAACATTTATACGCAGCTCATCGCGTCGCTCACCCAACCACATGATCATTGCTTCATTTATTGGAATTTCTTGACTCATCAGGAACTTGAAACATTGGTGTAGCTTCTCAGACCCACACATATCTTGCAGTTCATTGAGATAAGGAGTTCCAGACATTTTTTTGAAGATTAATGATAATGTACTGTATACATATAATCATTGAAAAAATTAACCGAGTAATAATTAGTATGGTTCGTTCATCTTTCCCATGCAGTCTTTATCTGTACATCTTCCCATACACGTTTAATTTTTATTTGTTATCATAAGATAAATTGCAAAAGGCTTTATAATAGACATCTACTATGTGTTTTATTCTCCAACTTACTCAAAAATATGACCATTGTAATATAACTAATTTGTGCTTCTTTTTATACAAAACACAAAACATAACATGTAAAAAAGTAAAGTATGTATCAATAACTATATTTGAAATGATCACTTCATATGCCATTACTTATAATATAAATGATGAATATGAATCGTGTGTATTATGGGCCATTTAAAAATATTCCCATAATATGTAACTTTAAGCCCAAAACATGTTTGAAACCAAAACTATATACACGTGAATGTGTTGTTGAGCCAAAAATATAGTGAGCAAGTGTGTAGAAAACTTTGGGTTTTTAAATAAAATAATTGCAACAATAAGAATAAGGTACTTAACTACACCAATATATTACATACTAGAAGGGTACCCGCGCGATGCAGCAGCGGGTACCCTATGACTATATTTTATGACAATGTGATGTTATGCGGCCATTCTTTTATTAAACAATTCATTTACAAATAACAACAATTTTAGTTAAGGCACTGGTATAATTCCATCTCATGTTAACCGAAGATACCACAAACAAAATCATGATTCATTCCTTCAGCACAATCACCCTTCGTCAATTTTGGAGTTGACCGACCAAGTTCGACCCTCATTCCTCGGTCGGCGCAGCGGCGATCGAACCGGTCGACTGACCACTGCGGGCAGCCTAATGGCTTTATTTTTAAGTGCTTGGCTTAGTGGCTTTATTAGATTGTACATTGTGGTTAAATGATTGTATATTTTGGTGAATGGGTGAATTAAATAGTGTATTAATTGTATGTGTTGAATAGTGTTTATTAGTTGTATTTGTGCTTCAAATAGTTTGTACATTGTGTTTTATTAATTATACCTTTTATCAAATGGGTGTTTTAAATATGACATTAATTAAAAATGTTGACCAGTCAATATGTGTAGGTGTTTATGCATAAGTTAATTGTACATATAGCTTACTTAGTTGTATTTACTTAAAATCTATACATGAAAATCTTAAAAAATTGGAAGAGAGAAGGTGCTAAATGCTTTATAAGTAGTATAGATTAGTGGCTCCTACAATTAAAGAGATTAAAATTCATAATGTAACTTAACTTAACTACTATTCATATGTATGTGTTAGTTTGAAATTCTTCCAATTAAAGAAATGTTTTTGGTCTTATTTTTTTAAGACTTCCTTTTTAGGAATGGCCTAAATGCATTATAATGTAGTTAAGATAACTATAATTATCTTACACCAATATATTACATATAACTAATTATTTAAAACTTATACTAAAAAAAAAAAAAAAAAAAAAAAAAAAAAAAACTATGAGCTTCTCAAAAAGCAACAAACAACATATGACGCAATCTTTACAACATATTGATATAAATTAAACCTTCTGCACATTACATATAAGTGATTATATAAAACTTATATTACAAACATTGACGCAAAATTGATAAAAAATACATAAACATCTGCACAAACATTACGTACAAAACACGAAGAAATTCAACCAATGACCCAGCCGATGCATCGCACGGGTTCGTAAGGCCTCGTGACGAGGAAATCGTTACAATCGAATATCATTTATGAAGGGGTCAGATATATTCTCGAATATAATCTCTCTCAATGGATATATCTTAAATCAAATCATTTAATTTGCCTGCTTGACATTCTTATCATTTTATTCCAAATAGAAGGAATATTTGCATCTGTCATGGCATAAATTGGTCCACGCACGCATTACCTTCATGTGCAAACACATGCTATCTAGTAGCTCTAAATATTATTTATCCATATGTACAATATAGGCAATTAGTAGCTCTGTTATTTATCCATATGTACAATATAGGCAATTATCCATATATATGTTGTACCTTCACGTGCCATGCTATTCTATAGCTCGCTAAACACACGCTATTAGTAGCTCTAAATATCATTTATCCATATATATCATCAGCCCCCTAGCATAGCATGGTAAGTATTAATGCCATCGTTTGCTAACTAATTTACAAAAGGCTATATATGAATGACTAGCCTTAGGCCCGCCCCGATGGGGCGCTAGCCTTAAGTCTTGTTAATTAAAAAACTGAGTAAAGGTAAATAACATTGAGTGTAGTGTTTACAAAAGGTAAAAATCTACAATCAAAAAGTCAAAAAAAAATTACGGCCTATGAAGTACTTCTCTATGTCGTTCGGTACTTGTGAAAAAGAATAAAAGAACACGATGAAAAACCAAATTTAAAAGAAAAGAAGCCTGCAACAAAATACTTTTTAGACGTGTTTATCAATATTATGCAAACATGTTCCCGGAGCACTGATCTTAAGAGGCAGGCTTGCCACACTTTTAATGCCGGTAAATGACCAAATAACTTTATAAAAGCTCCTATATAAACTCATATGCCCCAGCTTATAAGCTTATCCAAACACCAGGATGAGCTTCTTTTTGCAAATCAAGCTAATAAGCACTCTAAATAAACTAAAACAAATGCCTATTAGTATTGAGCCTTGACTATCTGGGTAAAAGCGTTTATATTTTACAATATTGTAGTAGATACGCACATAAGCATTTGTTAATACATAAATATTTAATACAGATTGAGGTTTACACTTTACTACACTTTACTGCATTGGATCCTTAGTTAAGGATTTCTATACAATTTGACTGTTAGTTACTAACTACATAAATGCGTAAAACTTACAGTTTAGGCAAACCTTTTTGCCCGTTTATTTTAAGCAACTTTCGTAGTCGAATCCCAGTTCAAGAAAACTGTTATGCGATGGTGTGAAACTGTCAAAGACAGAATGTCTCAAAACTTTGCCTACAGCAATTGCTTTATTATTGTACACTAATAGAATGCATCTCCAATTTTATCGTGCAATTGTGACATGCAAACCTCTACGACCTAAGTTGCCTTGCTTGCAAAAGGAATGTCACATCAACGGCTGCAACTAATCCAACGTCTTTCAACTTCCTGTTATTTAGTAGTTTCATAACCATTGGTTAACGTCTAACATATAAAACTCTAACAAAATATAGACAACGAAATGTTCGAAACTGACCTGAAAGTCCAAGCTCCCCTTGAAGTTCTTTTAATCGCCCTCTCACTGGTTCTAAATCTTTGCAGGTTCGGTTGGTCCCTCTTTTGTTGTAAATAAAAAGTTTCACCAACCACAAGAACGTGTTTGTCACATAAAAGAGCAAACAGCCTGATAAAGCATAAATTTCAGGAGGGATAGGAACACCAGGTTCTTCCTAAGCAGGTATTAATACCAAAAAAAACCATATATCCACTCAGTGCCACAATTTTAACAACTTATTTAGCTAAAAAAAACCAAATATTCATACTCTTCTAAGTTCAAGTGTCTTCGCAAATCACAACAAATACTAAAGCTACTAAATATCGCACTTTAACGGCTATCTTATTCTATTTTACCCAATAAAGCCACCAGGATAAAACATACCCTAATTGACCCATTTATACGTAAAAATGGGTTAATCCTACCACTCTAAAAGTTTCATAGATGAAATAAAAAATTTATAGTGTGGCCTACCTATATGATCTTATTGCAAAATGACCCCGTCTCCACTGTCCACAGCAGTAGACCATTTGCTGTGGATGATATCAGTTAGACCAAGTATGTTGCAGGCAAGACAAAAGCGGATATAGAGAGATCAATACAGACATCATAGCACTGTGTTTCATCATTCCCGTTGTAATTCCTGCAAATCTAACCCTCAAAAATAGCAAGTTACAAACCTGAACACGATGGAAAATATAACTTCTTTTAGCAAGGCAGGGCAGACCAATCTTCTTCGATATCATATGCCCATGAAAAGTCATAAAATTTACTGCAAGAGTTTGAAACATAGAAAATTTGGCTAATTTTATTTCCTAAGCTTTTCTTCCCCCAACCAAACACGACCCAAGTACCAAAAATGTGTTGTTAACCTAAAATGTGATATAAGAAATTTTGGAACAATGATACTTTTAAAGAAAATATAAAGTCACAAATGACTTTAAAGACCTCAATGTTGATTGCAAAAATCAATATATTATAAATATTACCCAAATTTGACTAAATCTAAAGTACTGAAAACATGGTATACAATCATAAACAATTCAACCACTCCTATACTTGATCTTAAATGTCTACATACAAAATTTCTACATTTCTCTTATGTCAGCTCCAACAACACATTTTACAATATTGTCATGTGCATATTGCAACTTTTCCAACAATCAATTATCGGTCTCTAAACTATTAGTGCACCATGATAGTTTTTTGCTCAATCTTTAGAAGGCTGGTATAGACCATGACAGGAACCTAAATACATATGCCAATCTCAAAAAAATAATTTGGGTTCAATCATGGATGGCTTTACTATATCCTAATCAAAGTTATTCACTAATTTTAGCTGAATTTTTTATATTTAGCAAAATCAATTAATAATAAGATTGTCCTGCATAGAGTTCATTTTACAAATGACCCACTGTAAATACAAAAGTCAAAGTTTACAAATCAATTTCAGTTCTTTGTTTAGACCTTAGTCCTTAATTAGATTATTGAATCACAAACATATATATATAACTTAGCATACAATCCATCCTAATTTATCAAAGATCATTCATTAGCGACAGAAACTGAACTAACTTTTGATAAAAACTATAGAGTGAAATCACTTAAATCTATATAGCATTTCCATAAAAAAAAACAATAAACCAAAAGAATATTGACTATAGAAATAATTCTCTGAGACCAGCTAACTTATCAAGTATTTCATCATCGTAAGAGATGAGGTATTTTACTATCAATTAAACATTAGAACTCCTAAAAAGATAGAAATCACAAAAAGGTACATAAGTCATTCAACCCATCTTCAGGTACTAATGATTGTTAAATAAAGATCGCTACAACACTTATCTTTCTCGCACAAATTACTTTTCCATTAATGCAAACACACACATAAAACATGTCATCCCCGAATTCATTCAACATTTTTAAAATTATTATTGTGATAATTATTTGGGGGAAAATGATCGGGTATGGTTAATTGACTGAATGAATCATGTAGTGGTAAAAAAAGGCACCTGTATCTGATTATGATAACTGGTATTTGGGATTTGATTCGCGGGTTAATTGATTTGGTGAAGAATGGTTTTGGGTATTAATGATTTGGGGGAAACTGATTTCGGGTATAATGATTTGGGGATGAATGAGGGAGGTCTGTTTGTGTAGACGTTTTTTTGGCAGGATCTATTAACGATGGGGTAAGAAATTTGGGGTTTCATTGTTCTTGTGATAACTATTTGGTTTGATCTACCGATGAAGTGTTTTTTGCTTGAAATAAATGCTGGGACGTCCAAATGAAATTGGATCCAAATAAATAAGAGGTTTCATTATCTTCGTTTTTTTTGTGGGGTGTTTTATTAGAGAAACCCTTTTTTTTATATAGGTGGGAATTAATCTCAAATATTTTATTGTCTTTAGGCGGTTAAGATGCATCACTCCTTTTTACCCCTATAAATGTTTCCTTTATTGTTCATATACCGTGCTCATCATTGTCATGATCATGATGACGACGATCATCATCATTTATCTTAACGATCTCGAGAAGCTTGAATTGTTTTCCTCATAGCTTGGAGATGGAGGAGGTGTACTGTTTTTTGTCACAGATAAAAATTCAAAAAATTAAAATTCTTTTATTCACCACTTTCTTGACTCTGAGAAACCCTACACAAGCTTACAATTTAGTTTCAAAGCCCGAAAAATCGATGGAATATATCATCAGGTAAAGGAGTAAAGATAGTTGGGCTGGCAGATTTGGTACCGGGTCAAAATGCGTATTTTTCATACGGATTGGATTGACTTGAAACAGTTTCTGTCAAAAGATTTAAAATATTAGAGACTATTACGTAAAAAAAAATGTTGTTTTGTTTACGTTTTTCCGTTTTGGGTTGCACACTTTATATCATTTCCCAAAAGTATTAAACTTGCAATAGATTTTCACGTAGGGTAATTTTTAGAACTAATTAGTTTCTAGCCACATTAATTTCGCACCCGTAAAAAGGTCAACTAAACTTTCCAAATTTACAGAGTCATGATTTTTGGTTGATAGGTGGTACGATCACCTTTTATTAAATATTTTGAAAGATTGTCAGGGATACCAATAAGGATTGTCCGCGCGTTGCTGTGGGGCTCCTTTTGTTTTGCATTATGCATTTTTGTATACCTCAAGTAGGTTATTACAAAATGATGTCAATTAGTATAACTATGTAGTAATAAGAAGCAATAAGAATGTATAGGCTCGTGTGTGATCCATTTGCAGACCAACTCACTAAAATGGCCATATTCTGTTGGCTGTCACTTTCTCATGTCACCAAGCCTCTTCAAAGCCAACATACAATGCCAAACTACTCAAGATTCGATGAAAGTCTCTTTATCTTGAGAGTGGGCATTCATCGTTGTCATACCTCCACGATTACAGCCACAGTTTCTGCACCGAAAGACTATATCATATTACATTTAATCATTTTAGTGCAACTACTAATGGCCATATATGTATTTGGTTTAGGTTATACCAAATCGTAATAAAATTTGCCTTTTGTGCTTTTCTAAGATTGCTTACCCGTCTGCAATTACTGTATCGGCCAAATCTAGGACAAACGTGATGCTTAACCGTAACCCCGAGTTAAATTGTTATCCCTGAAATGAAGCATAATGCTTGAATAATTGAATTTTCATAATATCATAAAGGTATTCACTTTCATGCGGGTAGCAAAAATTAGATAGGTATTCAATGTCTAAAATATGGAACAGTCATGCAGGTAGCATACATTATGATTGCATTAAAAAAACAAATGTTTTACAATTAAAAAACTACCAATATAATTCATTATTCAATCTCAATCACTATGTAGTTATTAAAATAGGTTATGATACTAACATTTTTTCTTAAATTATTGAATATGTTTTTTTTTTTAAACAATGAGTACAGATACTTTTTTGGGTCAACAAATGAGTAGACATACCTCGGCACATTCCAGTTATAACCTCAATGCAAGGTCCGGCACAGAACCGTTGACAAAATCTCAATTGTCTGATTCAAGTTTTCCATAATGTGGAGTCAATAGTCAGGTACCTGGAACATAGTGTCTAGGGGCTGTTAACGCTACAATGTACATACAGTGGGTTCTTTTAGATTGTAAATTACCCATATTACAATCTAAAATCTATAAAATGATCACATGCAGTGGGTCATTTTAGTTATAATAATTTCATGGCTCTTTATCATCTATCCTTATGTTGGATTAAACACAGTTCAACCTTGTGGGTTATGAGTCATTCCACCTGCAATATTTTGGGGAAAAATTATATTTGGACCCTCAACTACTCGATTCTTGTTCCATATGATGTCCATTACCTTGGCACTTTGATCTCAATAAGGTCATCTAACATAAGCTTTTACCAAACGATACCTTACTAACACTAACTACTCATCAATTATAATGATATATAGTGTTGGTTGCTTATAATGATATATAGAGTTCGTTGCTTATTTAACTAATGATCAACTGTTTATTTAATAAAGATGGAACCTAAGGCATTTGATTGAAACTCAATTGTATATGTAATCAAGATGGAATGTAATTATAGATTTATTATATCACACAAAGAGTTTTGTGAGTGGTTGGGTTTGCTTTGGTGATATGTGTCTTCAAACCAAAACTATAAAATTGACCCATTGATCTTTGTTTGATCTAAAAGATTCTAATTTTGTTACACTAAACACAAAAAGTACAACATTCAAAGGTTTGATTGGCAACACACACGTTGGAAAATTCAGTAAGAATACTAATCATAATTTCCAAAATCAGTTTTTTACTCATTGGTTGAAAATAAATGGTTGCCAACAGTTTTTTACCATGAAAGTAAATGGTTGCCATAAGTACAGGAAATAAAAAGTACTTATTTAAATGAAGTAGGTAGCTTATCATCTAGCAATTTACTTACTTTGGACATCAACAGCCAGCAACTCCGAAGACCATGGTTTATTTTCATTAGACAGCTTTCCATTTCCGTTGTAAATTCCTTCACATCACATCTTCACCTCAAATCATACTGAAAAAATTGTTGCTACTGTAGTTATTTACCACTGTAGTTATTTGGTGCACTATCTATCAAACAGTAACAATCAATCTAGGCGGAAGTAATCTTTAAATGAAAATTAGAAAAAGAAATTTGTATTAAACAATAACGGGAACCGGTCCTACTCACATGTATATATAGCATTTTCATTGTGCACAGTAAGTGGATCCGTAAAATCAAGGCAAATAATTTTTATTTTTTATTTTTTTTTATAAGTCCATTTTCCAAAAGCATGTTTCAGTTTTCCGGAAAGGCTATGTATCTGATATATATATAGCATTTCCATTGTCGACACCTTATTTTTTTATTTGGGATAATTACGAAAATGCCCCAGTTGCCCAGGTGCGTTGCTTATCTGCCCCGCTCACAGAAAATTCTTATACTAGACTGTAATAACCCGAAATTTTCGAGTTATTAACTTTCTGTAAACCTGAAGCAATTGATTATGAATTTTAATCAAGTTATTTTATTCACCTTTGCATTCGAAATATTACTATATATATATTTTTACTGAGAAATAACTAGTGAGATTTCAAAACGAACCCTGTGACAAAACTCACGTTCCATTTTCACTGGAACTGCACGCGTACCGACACCGTGATAGTATGGCATGAGTAAATAAATCAAACGAAGAACGTACAGAACGAATCATAAAAATAAATACGGACTCAGCAATAAAAACAAATAATTTATGACGACTCTAAACTCTCGAGTTAGAGATATTTAAACAGAGACAAAACCGACACTGTCTAACGAGACCCGGACATTTAAAACACAAGGCATACTCTACTAAAACTATAAAACAACATTACTACATTTTTAAATTACACAATACATATAAATAAATACCACCCTGCAC
Source organism: Artemisia tridentata subsp. tridentata (assembly GCA_021014915.2). Classification (NCBI taxonomy): domain Eukaryota; kingdom Viridiplantae; phylum Streptophyta; class Magnoliopsida; order Asterales; family Asteraceae; genus Artemisia; species Artemisia tridentata. Next base: position 163,757,686 of record CP139506.1, read on the forward strand.
CTCTAAATTAAAATAACCACTACATCTATATTTATTTTGTCGCCACCCTTACACCCTTTTAATAATTTTTCTGCTGCTCTTGACTTTACCACATTCCCAAAAACCAACTCTATTTTATTTGCTGCCACTTTCCTCTCTCTTTCTTCCTTTCTTGTTCTTATCGACGACCTCCCATTCCAACCATAAACACCATCATCTTTCTACCTCCACCTTCCACCCTTATCATTATTTTCGGCAAAACCCACCCTCGAAAACACCACCCTACCCTTGCCTCGCTGTTTGTGCTGCTTCCATCAAAACCCAGAAGAACGAACCATCACCATCACAAATTAATTAGAGTTGACCAAATGAGCTTTGCCCCATTCTTAGTCACAAGAGTTCATAAAAATTAGAAGCATAAATATAAGGATAACACACCGATTAGGAAGGTTGGTTTTCCCACAACCCGAAAGCTCGTATGGAGCTATTCTCCTCAATCCAGCATAAATCCGAGCCTTCCAGGGAGAGATCGAATCACAACATTCATCACCAAACACCACAAAAACTGAGAAGTTCTCAAGTGAGGATAAAAGTGAAGGTTGTGATTCGGTTTGGAAGCTAGGATTGCTCGGGTTGGAGCTTTTGGATTCGGGTTAATTACTGTCGACAACACCTCACAAGTTTCAGGTTATTATTAATAATTGATGTTTTAAATTCTTTTTATTATTGTTCGATTTTTATGAGCAAGAGGTTTAAGTCAAATTAGTTTTGTGAGAATGTGGTTATGCTTATTAATAAAATGAAAGTAGGTTGCAAAATTTAAGAGTAGGATGAATTAGATTTAAGTGAGGTTATGTAAATCGAATTGAAAGAAAACTGGGAAAGATTTAAAAGAGTTAAATTAGGAATTGTTATAAAATAGTCAAATGTAGTTTTGGATTTAATATCGAGTCATATGGTTTAGGATTAAAAGGTTGATTTTGTTGTATGATTTGAGTGAGTCGTTTAGCCATTAAGTCAAACCCAACCTTTAGACATCGCACGAGTCCAACGAAGGTCACGTTTGAGTCATGTTGCGGAGTCGAAATGTCAGGGTTTATCCATTCGAACCCCAGCCTTTTTGTACTAAAGCCTACCCTTCTAAACTTCCAATATACACCTGCATAATTGAAAATGAAATTTGAGTTTAGATTGACACTGGGCCGAAGCCCGGTATAAAATAAAAGAGTAAAACATGTGTGGCTCTTGTACCAGGCCAAAAAGGAATTGGGCTATATATATTTGAGTTGGGTTGCATTCAAACTCGGGCCACAACCCACTTGGTTTAAATATAAGATTGTAGGGTGCGTTTGATGTTATAAATAAAAAGGAGAATGTTTCATTTCTTTAAATATGATACCACTTAATAAAACCCGAATTGACAACATGACGAATATTAGTTATTAGAATTGTGACAAAAACGAATAACCAAGACACTAAATTATGCCATACAATCTAGGTCACGCGTTGGAGTTACAACACACTATTTGAATCTATTGCATCACAAGATTTCTACTACTACCAAGGTGAGTTCATAGTCCCACTTTTACTATGTTTTCAAATCCCGTGGGGAGATACATGCTATAAATCTGAACACAAGTAATTTTCTGTATGCTTCCCTGATTGATATTGCTAAGTAGTATTGCCTAAGTTACCACCCTGCCAAAAAGTCCCTTATATCATGAACCATTAATCACTTGCGAGTGAACGCGAATTTTGTGAATAGATCTATTGGGAATTGACAACCCATTTGTACTAGCCGGATAGATAGCCATTGTGTTAGCCGGATTGATAGACAAATGCACTTTATTCGAATTATGAGTATGGCAAAACTCCTACGACAAGGGCATTTATTATTATTACCCCTACAAGTTAAGGTTTGCGTGTCATGAGGCTTAGGGCAATATTTGTTTATATATTACCCCGCATTATCATTGTTTTTCCACTACTATTTAACTTGTGTTCAAACTATTACAACTTAAACACTATGGATTCACTCAACCTTTGTGTTGACCGTTTTAAGCATGTTTTATCTCAGGTATCTAAAGAAGCTCAATGGCATGGAGTGGACTAGGGCTCCATTTTGGACAATTTCCAAAAATTAATGTTTTTCATTCATCATAAACTTTCTCATTTTGTACTTTTAAATGTTAAGACCTTGTTGTTGCAAACTCTGATTTTTATTGATGAATGATAACAAATTTTCACAAACGTCTCTTTCGAGTCGTTTTCTATAATCATGACTACGATCTAAGAAGTAATACCCCTAATGAGACTTCCGCTGCTTCAATACGATTTTGGGGGTGTTACATAGACCAGGGCAACCGGTCCGACCAACCACTGGACGCCACGTGTCCGACCAATGTACCTCTACTACTGTTTGTACGATGTATATGGGGCGTATTGTTTTTTGGGCAACTTTTGAATTTTGGGCAACAAATACATGAGCAAAAGGATATTTTGGTCATTTTACATTCATTAAATTATGAACTTTTTTATAGATATTAGTACGATTACAATTCGTTTCAGAATACACATTAATACACACACATCTTCTCCATAGGCAAAGCATCACACAAATAACAAATCATAATTCCTTAACACCCTGTAATTCGATATGCCGAGTGAGTTGTACAGTTGCAAAATCGTCGTTCGATCTACAGTGAAGTTGCTTAAAGTAATCAAAGACATTTTGTCGCAGAATGAAAAGCGGCAAATGTTGTTTAGAAACACAGTTTTTGGTCCGTGGTTGGATATTCAGGCTTGCGATAATGACTGCCATCTGATGCATTATGTGTTACAACATCAGGTAACAGTTTCTAACATATCGTGTCCGATTCCCCACCATTGCAATTCAAAATTGGGGATGATTTGTTAGAGTTCGGGCGTAAAGAATTTTGTTTAATAACAGGGTTTCGATTTGGGAAAGTCTGTAAAAGTCAAAATAAATCAAATGCATTTTGTGACCGTGTATTTCCAGAAAAAAAGACAGATGCTATAAAAAGTGTATATGCCATTGATTGTTTGAAACTAGTTAAAGATGAAAATAGGTTCTTAGCTGTTTTGGATGATGATGCTATTAGGTTGTGTCTTTTGATATTTGCTATTGTTAGGATTTATTTTAAAGTGATGGTCATTTGTCATTGTAATAGTTTAATTAAGTGTGTCATTGTTTAGTTTAGTTAATTTAGTCAATGGGCTTGGATTAACCTTATAGATTAAATGTATGATTATAGTCCATGTAAAAAGGCCCAAGCTTAATCCAAGCCCACCCAAGCCTTCCATCCTTGAAGCCTATATATACCCTTCCCCTCTTCACTTGGAAGGGTTGGATGTGTATGTTGCTTCAAGGGGTATTCTCATTCTTGTATCTCACTTTCTCTCTTAATCTAATCTCTTGAAGTTACCATCCCATCTCTTTCTATCTTCTAATTCTTCTATTATTCTCATATTGTGTTGTGTGATAAAGGATAATTTTAAGCTTTAACAAGTGGTATCAAGAGCATAAAAAGTTAAAGATCTAGGATTATATACGGTTTTTTTTCCCACTTCGTTACTGTTTCATTTTGTTTTTGTTTATTTCGACTTTGTTTTGTTTTGTCACGACCTGTTCTATTGCTCTTTATTATCTCAAGAATTTGCTTTGTTTTGCTACTGTTCTCAAGAACCAACTTTCATCATTTCTACATGACCGAACTTATAGTCGAACTTATAGTCGAACTTTCATCATCGAACTTATAGTCGAACTTATAGTCGAACTTTCATCATCGAACTTATAGTCGAACTTATAGTCGAACTTATAGTCGAACTTTCATCATCGAACTTATAGTCGAACTTTCATCATCGAACTTATAGTCGAACTTGGTCATTAGTCGAGTTAGACTACCTTGATCGAACAACTCTTTGTCAACAAGTTTCGAAGGTCATCGAACATCTCACTTGATCGAGTAACTTGTTCATTTAATCAAGCATCTATTTCATCTAGGAACTTTAGTTAAGCAAGTGTTAAAGTCGAACTTCACCATTGATCGAACCTCCTTTCTAGTCGAACTACTAGATTCATCGAACAACTGGTCTGTCATCAAACTTGTGTGAGATTAATCGAGCTAGATTAGTCGAGCTACATGTTTAGTCGAGCAACTAAGTGATCGAACATCTTTGTAGTCGAACTAGACTATTTGAGTTATTTGATCGAACATCTGAAATAGTCGAACAAGTTCTTCTTTGATCGAACTAGAGTTAGTCAAACAACTTCGTCGAACAATCCGAACAACTCATCGAACTTCTTCACCGAACAAGTTGTAACCGAACTTTTTCACCGAACTTTTTCACCGAACAAGTTGTAACCGAACTTTTTCACCGAACTTTTTCACCGAACAAGTTGTAACCGAACTTTATCACCGAACTTCTTGTTTAGTCGAACAAGGTTTTAACCGAGCATCTTCACTTCATCGAACACGTTGATCGAGCAACTTTGTAGTCAAGCATCTATAGTCATCGAGCATCTTTAGTTGATCAAACCACTCCATAGTCGAAGCAGTTTTATCTAGTCGAACCAACTCACTCTAGTCGAAGCAAACTTAGTCGAACCAGCTTTCTTTCTTCGAACCATCTTCATCATCAAAGCACTTACTCTAGTCGAACAATCTTTCTAGTTGATGCAACAAACTTTTGTCGGACCAGAAATTTTTCTTCTTTCATACTAGAGTTTCTTCATTTGTGTGGTTACTGTGTTTGTGTTGTTTATTAAGTGAGATTGATAGCAGTACTTTATAAATATTGAGATACTGACATTGCATGTGAAATATTAATATTAGACATGTAAGTTTGCATGAGTGTTTGCTTTTGACGCATATAATAACTTAACATTATAAAAGGTACATGAGACGTGTTGGTTTTTGACGTGTGTTCACCAACTTCTCTCGTGAGTTGGCATAAGATGTGTTTATTATATTAAATTTGCTTTGGACGTGTGTAATAAAGGTTTATCAACTGTTCAACTTCATTGACGTGTTTGCTTTTCGACTATTATTGACTTAATTGTCGTGTTCAACTTTTTTCTTGACGTGTTCAACTTTATTGATGTGAGTTTCTCAACGTTTCACGTGAGTCTGCTTTTCGACTATTATTATATTGAGTTAGTGTCAAGAGTTGGTGACTATTAGATTGGTGAATTGTTTTCAACTTTGTGAGTAACTTTGTAACTCTTCAAGGACAACATCAAAAGATCTTAACTTCAAACAAACATAACTCGTGAACAGTAACCAGCCAAATCCTAGTTCTTTAACCGATCCAACATCAACTTTATCATACAACTTCATCAATGGCCGCTCACCAAAAGAATATCACAACTGATTTGGCACATGCGTTTGCATTAATCACCAAAGCATTAAACATCCCACCACATAACAACAACCAATGGAACTCATCGTACACTGACAACATGCAGTCATATATAGGTCAAGAAGGACAAATGGTTGACGTTATCAGGAATCAGCAAGGAAATGCTACGGATATTCAAATGGGGAATCAAATGCAATATGCTGGGCAAAATACGGGAAATCAAATGGATCAGTTTGTGAATCAGAATGGGGTCAATCATAATGAGAATTATTGCTTCATGACTTCTTCCGCAACCCAAAGGAGTGATATAGGTAGAGCTGGAAATGTCAATGCAATGGATAAGGTAGAAAAGCTCCAGTACATGTTGATGCTAGCTAAAAAGGATGATTCGGGAATACCATTGACTGATGAGGAATACAACTTCATGGTTACAACAAGAATTAATGATAATTCTACAGAAGTCACTGGAATCTCCGACCCTATGCCTAATCAGCAAGAATCAACATCAAGCAGCGATTCTGACATTCCTCCTACTTATGACAAAGAACCACTCCATGAGACATCAATTTCAAGTAATGAGGTTAATCCGTTTGCTCAACAAAAGCCACATTCTGTGCCTCTCGAACCTACTTATGATACATATTTGGACTCGCCAAATTGTAGCAATATTAATTTGGCATCTCCAAATATGGATCCTAATGAAGTTCAAGCTGCACAAAATATCGCTAATGATGAGGAAACTTGATGAGTGTCTAAATACTCATCATTTTTACCTAATCTGAGCTGCCAAAACAACCAAAAACACTCAGAAATGCATCAAAATACTGAAATTATCCCAGAATTGTGTTTTATATGTTTCAGATGCAAAATGTTTAAAAAAAAGTGAAAAACGAGCAAAGTTTGCATAATTGGCAGTTTCAGTCCCTCAACTTTCAAAAGTTGTCAAAACTAGTCCCTGGTTATTCTAAAAACAGGAAAAGTCATCAAAGGTCCTTTAAGAATCATAAAATTACATAATAAGTCCTTTGGTGCAAAGTTTCATAAAATTACAACTTTGGACCTCCAAGTTTGAAAAATGTCAAAATTAGTCCCCGGGTGTTTTTAAAATGGAAAATTATATTTTATAACCCTTGTACTATTTAAACTTGGCAAGAAATACCCTTGTGATAATTTTGGAAGATGTGCAAGTTTGGTCCTCAAAGTTTCAGAATATTACACTTTTGGTCCTTTGTGATATTTTAGCTACAAACCAAACCGGATCCAAACTAAACCCTTAACCCTTAAATAAAAATAACCCAACCCAACACCCTATTATCTAAACCCAGCCCAACCAAGCCCAACTCCATTAAAACCCAACCCGACCCAACCTGGTATTTAAAGCCAGGTTTGACTTCGGTCAAACTTGTCTTCAACCTCACAAACGCGCCCAAACCACCTAGCCCCTAGTTTTCTCTGCAAAACCACTCCCCATCCAATCCCACTTACCTAACAATACAAAAGCTTTAAAAGCTTCTTCTCCACCTCCCTGATTTGCATTAAATGCTTAAACCTGCTCGATTCCTCCACTTGTACTTTTGGCGCCAAAATTCATTTGAGTGGCTCAGATCGATTTAAAGCAATCCAAGGGTGCAGAAGAGTTCAGAGAAGTCGGCTAGGGTTTTCCCAATTGTATTTTGTATATATAGAACAATGTAATGGATAATTTAGTAGTAGTTAATTTAGTTTAAATCGCATTTTACTTTATTCAGTTGTAATCTTGTAATCTTTCATTTCCAGTTGTAATTCAAAGTAATTCAAGTTATAAAAATCTTGTTTCATGTTATCTTGTGTCTGAATTTATTGTTGTTCAAAATTGTATGTCTCTGTTGAGAATTTAAGATTCGAACCATTACTTAAAAGCTCTCACAAGCTCCCACACCCTTGTAATAAGTTTATATAAGCTTTATATAGCTTCCTATAAGCTTATTTAGTATACCTCAGTTCTTAATCTCAAAATACAAGAAAAGTCAATCATGGTCAGCATAAGCTCTTAAAAGCTACCATGGGTTGTATAAGCTGATCAAGAAAGTTGTTTGTGGTTTTCTAGCTTGCTTTTAACAAGCTAGATGGTTCTGTCCTATGCATGCTATCCCTATAGCAACTCTCTCAGTTGTAAGCCTTTTATTAAATTTGGCATTTTATTGCATCAGTTGTTCATTGCTTGAATTTTGATATTATTATGTTTCTGTGGTGATTGTTAAGTAATATAAAGCTTAAAATCAGTTGCTTGTCCTTTGATTTTGATAGTTGCTAAAATCTCATCAAATCAGTCAATATAGCATTTGGTCCATTTCTGTGTTTCATGCTTAGATCATTGATGTTTTATGCTTCTTTGATCTTGTGTAATGATGTTATAATGTTTGAAATCAGTGTTGTGGTTTGATTTTCTCAGTTGCTTTGGAAATCAGTTGTTAAAGGGTTGTTTGGATTTACTGCATAATCTGTGTTAGAAGTTGTTTGTGTGGTTGTTCTTGTTTGATTTACTACACATTAGGTCTAATTAACTCAGAGAAAACATAAAAACCATACCTCATTTGGTTAAAAGTCAAAATGGCCTTTGATCCTTCTCATTTTGTTGTCTGATGTGGATTTAGAATCCAAGATCATGCTTTTGTGTTAAGAAGTTGTTAATTTTGCTTGTTCTAGTCTTATCATAGCTTAATATATCATAATCAAGCATTAGATTAAACCCAAAGTTCACCAAAGTCAAATCTTGTGTTTTTCTGCAAAAGTCAAATTCATCAGCAGACCTAGTGTTTTGGCATCTGATCTTTGATCAAATTAGGGTTCAATTGGCTAGTTTGTGATGGGGCTTTTAGGATTTTAAGATAGTTCATAGTTCAGGCTAGCTTTTGCCCCCATAATATTTCATCTCAGTAGCTTATTACCTAGCTTAATTCACTCTGCAAGTTTGCCTTTTTCTGCATATTTCTGTCTTAAGTTTGAAACAGATTTGGTGTTGATTGTGCTTATTTGTTGGATTATCTGTTGGGTTTAAGTTGATTTGTGCTTATTTAAGTTGTTTAAGCTTATTCTGAACATTTGGTGAAGTTTCTAATCTTTTAGCTTATTTTTTGCTTATTTACCAACTGCTTATCTGCCCATTTCTGCTTATTTGGCTTATTAAACTTTTCATTTTATTTTTCATAGCTTTCTAATAATATTTTAGATTTACTCAAAAAATTTCATAATTTTCTGATTAGTTTTGATATTTTTAATCTTTTTAATTAGTTTAAAATAGTATTTAAATCATAATAAATAGAAAAATAATCAGAAAAATATAAATCCAATTTTCATAATTTTATTTTATCATTTTTAATCTAGGAAAAATATAAATATATTTTTATGCCTTAAGAAAAACCAAAAATAGAAATATAGTGATATCTTCTATTTAATAGAATTTATCTTTTTAAATTTTAATTAAGTAATTTTCATTTTTATAATTTTCTTAGTTTCTATTTACTTAGTAATATTTTTAGAAAAAGTTTTAGATTTTTCTTTGTCCATTTAGTATTTTTTATAATTTAAATTAGTTTAATAAGTTATTAAATAATAAATAATTAATAATAATTAAATAAAAAGTATAAAAAATATAATTTAAGTTTTTAAATAAGTTTTAAGTCATTTTACATTTTTAGGTTTTAATTTTATAAAATTTTAATTTTAGTCCATTTTTAGCTTTTCCGTTACGCGTTTCAGTTTATTAATTCGCGTTTAATTTTCCTGTGTATATCTGTTTTTGTTTGTTATTTAGAATTGTTAAATAAAGCAAAATCAAAAGCAATCTAAATCATCAGTCACTCTAATCCTAACTTTTCACAGTTTTCCATTCACATCTCGTTGGGAAACGATCCGGGTGATCACTTGCCTGGTTTCACACTACACACGAGTATTCGTTCTGAGACTGTTTGCCTTTTATCATTTATTACGGTTGACCATTCACAAGTGGTTGACTTGTGTGATAGAGAAATAAAAGATAACTAGTTTGGGAGGAATCAAAACTCGTGCTTTATTTGAATCATTACTGAATAATTGTCTGATGAAGCGAAAAGTGTACCGCTTTTAGGGGGTCATTTAAGCCCTAAATCGTATTTATTTGATCAAATATTGCCCTAAATCGTTCCTTTTGTCATTTTAGGTACTTTGGAGAAGAAATCTGGAAAAGGAAGCATTTTGGAGCTTTTTGGAGCATAAAAGTGAAGAAAACGACAAAGTCTCAAAATCGGCTGGAAAAGTACCTGTGACGGCGTCAAGCACCATTGTGACGCCGTCAACCCTTGACGCGCCAGAGAGGATTTTGGATGATTAAAAGGGGACGGCGTCAAGAAGGCCATCAAGAAACCCTAACCGCGGTGAGGTGACGGCGTCAGCTCTATAACGTGACGCCGTCAGATCTGATTTTCTATATATATTCTCATAATTTTTAGTCATTAGTGTGCAACTTTGTGAGGAGAAACCCTAAGACGATTTTTCTGCTACTTTTAAGGGTTTTATACCCTTGGATCTCCCATGTTCAATTAAAGATAAGTAATCAATTAATCATTCAATATGTCTATGTGTTGTTTGATTATATCTTGTTCTTGTCTTTTATTTAACATGCTAGGCTAGATTTATCTTGTGTTTGCTTAGATCTAATGAAACCTAACTATTAATTATTGGTTGTTGGTGTGTTATTAATTGTATTGGATGATTGTTTATCGATGTTAGGCTTAAGAAAACTGGCTAACCTCCTATACGGTAACTTGCTTGAACGTCTTAAGAAACATGAACCAATGTGTACTAAGGTTATTATGGTTGTATTTAATGCATGAGCGAATTCTAGTGATCCCATGTTAGGAGCTTCTTAGCCGGCTCGACATAGGAGTGAAGTAGGAGCTTATAGAGTTGGGGAAGTACGTACGCCACCCCACGATTGGTATTAAGGAATACACCCGTCATCCACGCAATTAATACACACTAATCAAACGGTAAAAGATAGTTAGGGAGTAAGGAAATCTAAGTAAACACATTTCTCTCCATATAAGTTCCACAACCTTTTTATTTTCAGTTATTTTATTTTATTTGCAATTGTAGTTATTTGGGTTAGTTGACTAGCAACTAATTCCGCCCACTCCTTCAAACCCGAGATTTTACTTGCTTTTATAAAAATATAAAAAAAAATACAAAAAGAATCTTCCCTCACCCTTAGACCTATTAGAGTAGTTTTTCAATCCTAACGACACTATTCCCCTAGAGAACGATCAATCCCCCGGTACTTGCCACTACACTATACTACATCGGTCAGGTACACTGCCTGGTGGGGATTGCAAGCCTCTTGAGATCCCTCGAGAGGTAAAACTTGTTGTAAGGTCGTAAAACCACGCATCAAGTTTTTGGCGCCGCTGCCGGGGAATAGTTATTGTTTAGGTTGAATTTTTATTTTATTAGGTCTACTCACTAGATTCCTTTCTAGTGAGATTTTTATTTTATTTTTCTAGGTTTTCTTTAGTCTATCTTTTTTCTTCGTTTCTTTGTTCGTAACCATTACCATCCGACATCATGGAAGGTGGTAATATCCTCGATCCCAACAACCCACCACCACAACAACACCCACCTCCTAGAGCCCTTACCTTAGGAGACTACTCCCGTCCTAGCCACCATGGCTATCGAAACACCATTGAGCTCACTCAAGGAGCCAATGTCACTCCCTTGCGATCCGACACCATCCGGTTGGTGTAAAGCGGATGCGCATTCCATGGACTTCGTTCCGAAGATCCTAATCAACATCTCAAGGACTTTATCAAAATCGTTGATTCCATAGACCTTGATGTTGCCACTCGAGAGACGACCCGACTGCGTCTCTTTCAATTCTCTCTGCGGGACCAAGCTAGTCAATGGCTAGAGCGTCTACCCGCAGGATCCATCACCTCTTGGGATGATCTCGCCACTCATTTCCTTGCTCAGTTTTTCCCACCAGGAAGAACTACCAAGTTAAGGAAGGATATCTTGATGTTCGAACAACGTCGAGGCGAAACCCTATATGGGGCATGGATTCGATTCAAGGACTTACTCCAAAAAGTCCCTCATCATGGCATAGATCTCTGGCTTCAAATTCAAATCTTCTATGACCATGTTGACTACCACACCAAGCGTGCCATCGATCGAGCCGCCGGAGGCAGATTGCGTGATAGAAACGCCGAGGAATCATGGGAGATCATTGATGAGCTTGCATCCGACGATGATGAACTGTGGCAAATTTCCCACGACGTACACTCGGCGGTCAACACACATTCATCGCCCGATAAAGCCAACCAAATCACCGAGGAAAGCGTTAGTGAACTTGAGAAGAGGGTTGCATATCTTATGGAAAAACAAAAGAGACCCTTAAGTCCACAAAAAGCAACAGTTAACTCGGTCTCAAGCGTTAAGCAAATACCATTGTCCAACTCACCACCTCAGGAACTTAGTCCAACATTCGAAGCTCGAATGGGTGAATACATGTCACAACACTCCGAACGGTTGGCAAAATTTGAGGAAGCCGTCTACAAACAGAAGGAGGAGATGGAAGAGAAGATGGCGGAGATGATGGACCTTTTGAAAGAATACACAAATACAAAAGCTCCTGAAAAAGTGCTGGTGCGGAATGACGTTGAAGTTCCCAACACTAAATTTGTCAAAGCCATCTCCATCGTCCAAGAGGGCAAGAATGAAGAGAGGGGGAAGTTGATAACTATGGAAGTCAACAAAATCGACCTCGTCCCACTTAATGCTGGAAACGCCAATGCCTGTAATTGCGGTTCAGACAAAGGAAAGGAGACGCCCTCCAAGGAGCGCCAAATGATAGAACCGCCAAGGTCACAACAAGTGAGGCATCACTTGAGGCACAAAATAAACAAGGAGACCATAAATGATTGGGTGAGAAACTATCGACGTACTCATCTACCCAGCAAGGAGTCCAAGAAAATGAAGCCGGATGATGAATCCGACACATTACCCGGAGGGCAATTGTATGAGAGCCTCATAAGACAAAAGTTAGTGGAAAAGCAGGAATTCTACGGGGTCTTCGAAATACCATGCAGCATTGGAAAACTCAAGTATCTGGATGCGGTAGCTGACCAAGGTTCCGACGCAAATTTGATGCCTTTATCCGTTTATGTCCAGTTAACCGACGAATTGCCATCCATCACTCGTACTAAACTCTCCTTTGCAAAACATTCTTATGAGTACCCGTTAGGAATTGCAGAAGATTTGTTGGTCAACGTTGCCGGATTCCTGTATCCGGTCGACTTCATGATTATTGAAAGAAATGATATGAATATGCCAATAATCCTTGGGGCACCCTTTCTCACTACCACTAGGGCACAAATCGATTACGAAAATAGTACCATCCAAATGAAGAAGGGGAAGAAAACAATAAACTTCCCAACGATCCCATGTCATATACGAGATGTTGCTCTACAAAAGAAGATGGAGGCGAACCCCAATATAATCCGTGGTAATGTTCGAAAGAAAATCCTTGCATGGGAGGCAAGGATTAAGAATTACAATGAAAATGAGATTAGAGAATGTAAGGGTGGAAATAACGATTATATTGAGGCTGATGAGCAGACCAATAACCCCGTTGAATTTACAAAAGGAGACTCAGTGCTCCTAAGGCATTCAGAAACAAAAGCACCTACCGATGAACCAAGTCCCTGGTGGTACGGACCATTCACAATTAAAAGTCTACATCAAGATGGGGTAGTAAGCTTGACCAGCAAGGGAGGAGGAGTGACCGCGAATGTCGAACGATTGAAACATTACCATCCTGATAACAAGGATTATATCTATCAGGGATACGTCATAATGCGAGATGATGGAGTCACGTAATGTACGGTGACTTTGAGTCTAGCTACAAGACTCGTTAATAAAGAAAAGCGCTTCTTGGGAGGCAACCCAAGCTTTATTTGCTTTGTGTGTTTATTTATTTGTTTGTTTGATTTTATTTGCTTCCGTATGTATGTTTAATTTTTATTATTATTGATTCATGTTCGAAACTAAATTGTGAAAATGCTTTATCTTGTTTTTAACTTCGTCTTAATTACATATAAAGGTATTTTGCAAAAGATAAGTGTAAGGTAAATCCAAATCGGTTTATTAGAACAAATGAACATGAATCATAACAATATTAAATTAACATACATATTAGTAATTGTTTGAGTCAAATGCTTGTATCGAGTCATAATGATATTTTGCAAGATTTCCAGGAAATAAGGATTGAGTTTTTCCAGAAATTTTCCGGAAACTTAACATGAAAAATCTGTCAGATCACTTCTGACAGCGTCAGACCCCAGTCTGACGGCGTCAGGAACAGTTTTCTGGAATTTTTTTTTGAAAGTTTTGTTTTCTTCCGGAATCATAAAATGCTTTATTAAATCTCTAACTTATAAACTCCAGGAATCTGCAAAATAATCATTCCACAAGCATTATATCCTTATACAGATTTATCCCGCCGATGTTATGCAGGTTTTCGTGTTTGTTTTCTCAGGTTTAACAGGTTATTTTGGACAAGGAGATGTATGTGGAATCTAGCTTTTGGCGCTGCTTTAATCTTGAAGTTTCAACATTACCTTGGAAGAATATCTAACCATGTTACCTCTTTATCCACCGAGCGAATCAGGGGAGTATTTGATTTCATTCTTTTACCTTATTTACTTTTACATCTTGTTATTTGAACATTGGGGACAATGTTCATCTTAAGTGTAAGGGGGGGGGGTAAAGTACGATACCTTAGAGAATGCTATTACGCTTGATTTTTCGTTTGTTTAATGGTAGATGTGTAATAAAACTGAGAGAAATACCTGTTAAGGCAATTTTAGTGCCAAATTTAAAATTTTTTACAACATATAGGAGTGAAACTTTGGTCTTAATGAGCGTCTCACGGATAGGAGTTATATGACTAGCACAAAACCGTACCACTAAAAAATTTTCCACCCCCAAATATGTGAGGTTCGCCCCTAGAATTGGTAGGAAAAGCATTTATGCTATGATGTGTGTACCGGTAGCACTTAGATTCTAGAATTTGCGTTAGGACCATTCCGAGGCCACAAGTGAGACTACATTCGTGTAGTTAGATTTACTACATGATAAGAGGCATTAGGATTAACCCATTGTTTTACACCTGTGTTTTTGTTATAATTACATTGGCTACATTGGTCAAGTAATTCTCCCACACCTTTGCGTTGTACTCATTTTTAGTACACGATACCCCTAGTACACCCCTCAGAGCCTATCTTTTCGTTTCTAACTTTAAGCATTTTACTTAAAGTAAGAATTTGTTTACACCCCACTTAAATGTACACCCAAATCGCCTTAGCCTACCTTGTATGCACTCATTTTGAGTGCATTATTGTGACAACATTTGTTTAAACCCCAAGTTAATTATCTAATTGATTACATGGTTGCTAAGTTGAGTCATATCCTTGTACATATTGTTTTGGGACGATTGGGACTCATGGGTAAAGTACTAGTGTAATGGAGTAATGGGGAAGAACAACATTATTACCCCCATATGTGCTAAATATTTTAAAAGTACTCCAAGTGTTTCGATTATCTTAATTCGAGTCATTAGAATAGTTAATTGTAAAGTTATGTAAAAGTTCAAGTGTAAGGGGGATAGAACCCCCCTACGATGTATTATTTTGGATGGTAGAGCAAGAGTGTATGCAAAAAAAAAAAAAAAAAAAAAAAAAAAAAAAAAAAAAAAAAAAAAAAAACGTACGGACTACCATCCCGTTTCATTTTATGTTTATTTTATCTTTTTGTTATTTTTTTCATTAGCTTAAGTCGAGTCTAGTCTTGGCTTAGCAACGCCATATTGTACATGTAATTAATCAAGATCTTTAACTCGCCACCAGTAAAATATCCTTTATCCAACAAAACCGTGTTTATCATATCCCTGCACCTAACGTTATAACCCGTTTAAAAGCCTTCTTTGATAGTTTATCTTAGGTGCTTACGCCTAGTGGAGGAGGTTTTTTATCCTTTCCCAAGCCTATGGTAATCTATTTGCTATGACAGGTAGTGAGAGATATTATTCATTTTCATTTATGAGATATACTTTTATGACACCTGAGAGATGTGAGTATCTAAACAGTACTTGTGAGGTGCTAGTTTGTAATCTCCGTGCTTATTATGATTAAAGTGGAACGACTATTTGTTGTAATTACTTTTATATTAGCGTTAAATGACCCCTAACTTGTATTTTGATTAGAATAAAAGCGCATTTGCTTGAGGACAAGCAAATCTCAAGTGTAAGGGTATTTGATGAAGCGAAAAGTGTACCGCTTTTAGGGGGTCATTTAAGCCCTAAATCGTATTTATTTGATCAAATATTGACCTAAATCGTTCCTTTTGTCATTTTAGGTACTTTGGAGAAGAAATCTGGAAAAGGAAGCATTTTGGACGTTTTTGGAGCATAAAAGTGAAGAAAATGACAAAGTCTCAAAATCGGCTGGAAAAGTACCTGTGACGGCGTCAAGCACCATTGTGACGCCGTCAACCCTTGACGCGCCAGAGAGGATTTTGGATGATTAAAAGGGGACGGCGTCAAGAAGGCCATCAAGAAACCCTAACCGCGGCGAGGTGACGGCGTCAGCTCTATAACGTGACGCCGTCAGATCTGATTTTCTATATATATTCTCATAATTTTTAGTCATTAGTGTGCAACTTTGTGAGGAGAAACCCTAAGACGATTTTTCTGCTACTTTTAAGGGTTTTATACCCTTGGATCTCCCATGTTCAATTGAAGATAAGTAATCAATTAATCATTCAATATGTCTATGTGTTGATTGATTATATCTTGTTCTTGTCTTTTATTTAACATGCTAGGCTAGATTTATCTTGTGTTTGCTTAGATCTAATGAAACCTAACTATTGATTATTGGTTGTTGGTGTGTTATTAATTGTATTGGATGATTGTTTATCGATGTTAGGCTTAAGAAAACTGGCTAACCTCCTATACGGTAACTTGCTTGAAATTCTTAAGAAACATGAACCAATGCGTACTAAGGTTATTATGGTTGTATTTAATGCATGAGCGAATTCTAGTGATCCCATGTTAGGAGCTTCTTAGCCGGCTCGACATAGGAGTGAAGTAGGAGCTTATAGAGTCGGGGAAGTACGTACGCCACCCCACGATTGGTATTAAGGAATACACCCGTCATCCACGCAATTAATACACACTAATCAACCGGTAAAAGATAGTTAGGGAGTAAGGAAATCTAAGTAAACACATTTCTCTCCATATAAGTTCCACAACCTTTTTATTTTCAATTATTTTATTTTATTTGCAATTGTAGTTATTTGGGTTAGTTGACTAGCAACTAATTCCGCCCACTCCTTCAAACCCGAGATTTTACTTGCTTTTATAAAAATAAAAAAAAAATACAAAAAGAATCTTCCCTCACCCTTAGACCTATTAGAGTAGTTTTTCAATCCTAACGACACTATTCCCCTAGAGAACGATCAATCCCCCGGTACTTGCCACTACACTATACTACATCGGTCAGGTACACTGCCTGGTGGGGATTGCAAGCCTCTTGAGATCCCTCGAGAGGTAAAACCTGTTGTAAGGTCGCAAAACCACGCATCATTGTCATATTGAGATTGAAAAGGTTAAAAAGATCAATAGCGATGTTAAAGCCGCTAATGAAAAATTGACCACTGAGCTTGAGAGATACAAGGTGAACGAAAAAGCTTTTGAATTTCACCACAAACGACTGTCTGAACTTGAAAATGGTTACAGTGATTCTGTTTCAAGGGAGAAACATTTGCAAATCAAATACAACACTCTTGATGTTAAATTGAACATGCAAATTAAATCCCTAAAAGCATAAATTTCTGACTTAACCAACCAACTTTCTAAACAAAAATCAACTTGTTCTGATCTTGAAAAAGAGAAGAAAGAGTTGCAAGCAAAGTTTTCAAAACGAGAAGATGAACTTCTTGATGAAGTACTTGACAAACAGGAATCTATTAAAAAGTTGGAAGAAATTCTTGTAAAAACGGGTCACTCTACTCAAACGATTAATATGTTAATTAACGACAAAAACCCGATTTTATATACAAGAAAGAAAATGGCTCTCGGTTGTGAAAACCCTTGTTATCTCAAGAAAGCTCAGCAAAAACAGAATGTGCTATTTAATGGAAATCTTATAAATGATGTGCATGATCCACCTGCTTGTTATGATTCGTATGAAACGATTGAGCTTACGAAAGAGAGTCGAAACAAAATGAGGCAATTGAATAGAGAAATCAAACCGATTGATTATAATGAAGCCAACAAACTTGCTGGTGTTCATCTTGTTAAAAAGGAGTCACCTTTGTTTTTCAAAAAACCAGTGGCTGCCTCAAAATTCAAAGTTGTTTCAAAACATCTTTCTAACATCGAACAAATGTACTCTACCGACACTTCCGCAAGTGAAGCTAGAATACTATTGGCCGATCTTAAAAGGAGAATTGAAATGCTTCAAGATGTTGTGGCAACCAAAACTGATTCTAAAGTCAACGATTGGTTTTCAAGTTTTCAAACTGAACAGAAAAAGATGTTCGAAACAGAAATAACTCCCATTGTATCTAACATACATGCAAGAGCAATTCATGTTGAGAATGCAATTATCAAAGAAGTAATAGAATTTGTCAAGGACCACACATCCTTGGTAATTGAAGCTAATGAAAACATTGAAAAAATCAAATTTTTGGAAAAACAAAATGACGCACTCTCTGAAGAAGCTCTTTCAACTGATATTATGTCCATTATTTATCAAATGTATTCTGTTGAAGATGATGAAAGAATTCGAGCTGAGACTTCCCAAATTGTTTCAAAATATGAAAATGCGTTTGCAAAGCTTGAAAAAGAAAATGTAACATATTTTAAACAACTTGATCAGAAAAAGGAAGAATGCAAGTATGACAAACTGTCGTATGAACGTTCTTACAAAGAAATGCAAAAACAAATTGATCTTTTGAAGTCTCAGCTTGAAAGTCAAAAAGGGAAGGGTGAGGAAACTAAGTTTGCAAAACCATCAACTTCAGACAAACCGGTTGCAAAACCAAAAATGTCTATTTCTCAATCTATTCCAAAAGTTGATGTGAAAAATGATTTGACAAAACCAGTCACTCCAACACCCTTACCCAAGTTTAATGCTAAAGGAAAAGGAAAAGTTGTTGTCGAAACATCAAATGTGATAGCACCTGGCCTTAATAGGATTAGTCCCACTACTGCGTCTGCCTCTACATCTCAAACATATAGGGCGATAGACAAAAGTGCAAAAGATAATCCAAAAGAGTCTAGGAATGCTACTACAAATTCAAAGGACAACAAGTTGAATCCTAATGTGTGTGCCCCCAGGAATAGCTCACCAAATGTGACCAAAAATACTGTTAAAGAATCTGTTGGTTCAAACAACATGGTCCACAATTCCTATCTAGAAAAAGCTAGGAAAAAGGCACAGATTCGAAAAGATGGAATTTTAGGAACACCATCCACGGTGATGAATTCTACAACATTACAAGGCACTGCTAGTAGTTGTAAACCTCTACCTAGGAACTCTCAACAAAAGACTAGGGATTGGCCTGCATCTAAGAGTAGTTGCGAAAAAGAAAATGTTAAACAAGTAGAATGCAACACTAAGAATTCCTCTTCGAACAGAAAACAAACTTCAAATGACTGTAGTGACAAAGTTAAGGTTGCTGTTTTGAACAAGAATGTTGAATTTGTCTGTCCTACATGTCAAAAATGTGTCTTTTCAGCTAATCATGATGCATGTGTGGCACAGTATATCAAGAAAGCAAATTTGCGTGCTAAGGCACAATCCTCTAAGACACCAAATAGAAACACACCCGTTGATAAGAAGCTAAAAGCTAAGAATTCTACCAAGTGGATCCCTACAGGACGTAGTTTTTCTCAAAATGAGACTTCCGCTGTATCTGAAAAGAAAACAACTCCTAGATCCTGCCTTAGGTGGATTCCCACGGGAAAAGTTTTTAACACAGTTGGTCTTAGATGGATTCCAACAGGAAAGATTCTTGATAGCTACACAAAGACAAATAATAGTGAAAATCATCAGGATAGGGATGAAGAATCCACTACAACCGTTGATAGTGAACACCCTAAGAGTGATGATTCATGTTCTTCTAACACTGTTATTTGTGAATACTCTTCATCTTTGGTTGCAGGTGACTCAACTATCTCTGAACCCAGTTCATCAGAGGGTTCTAATTCTGTAAATTCTTCAAAATCATTCTCTCTATCTTCTATTTTTGATTTTCCATTTCTTTTATAAAAAAACAAACAAAAACAAAATACAAAATTTGAAAAACCATCAAAATCAAAATATAAAAATAGAAAATTCAAAAATACAAAAACAATATAAAATATAAAATCCAAAAATATTCCTCTCCGACATGTCTCTCGTATAATCGATATTCTGAACGTACCTAGAAATGTCATTTAACAATGATACGGGCATGTTCAGATGCTTGAGCGAGAGTTCATTTAAATGTTTTCAAAACATGTCGTTTCTTAAAAAATCTTCAATGGCTTCTGAGAGACTCACTCCAGAACCCGCGCTTAACCCAATGGCTTCTAATCATATCGGATTAGGACCCGCGCCTCAATGAAAGGAAACTGCTTATTCAAAATCTTTCAAAGCACTTATCCTAAAAATCAATGGCTTGTAAGTATTTCAGCTTACAACCCGAACTTCAAATAAAGGAAAGTGTTGTGCAAAACCAATTTCTTTTTCTAACACTTATCCTAAAAACAAATGAAGATATTTCTCCTTACATATCTTCAAAAAATTTCAAAATCTTTTCTATCTTGAGCACATTTTCTTCAAGATTTTTCAATAAGATTTTTCCAAATCTTTCATAAAGTGCTCAAGATAACTCCCTCCTAAACCCTTAAAACTGCTTTTAAACTAAAATTTTTAACCATATGCTTTGTTTAAGGGGGAGTAGAAAAAAGAAAATGTTCCAAATTCATGCTAAAATCCGTCGTTCTCTCCAAAAGGTTTCATTTTAATCAGTTGATATCAAAAATATCAATTCATGCTATTTTTGAGGGGGAGAAGATGTGATTAAAATGTGATCAAAAGGTTTAAAGTTCATGGAATCTCAAAGTATGCTCTCCAGACAGACTCAGTTTTAACCCTCGAATTGACGAAACTTGATGTCCGTTATCGAAAAGACTTGTCCGGGACGGGTAATAATTTCAAGCTGGTTTTCCAGTAATGTAAACGTGTCTCGCAAAGGACTTGTCTTAGTAGAATGTACCAATTCGAGAGATGATCCTTTGATATGACCGGGACGGGTAATAATTTCAAGCTAGTCTAACTAGTGATGTAAGCGTGTCTCGCAATGGTCATATTTAATGAAAATCGATCAATTCAAAATGTGCGAACTCTACCCAACATGTGCAATTCTTTCTTAAATTTCATGAGCATATGTGAAGGGGGAGTATTTCAAAAATATAAAACTCTCAATGTGCTAACTAAATGTGTTTATTCATAAACACTTTGAGAGATTTTCAAATGGTTTTATGGCAAATCTAGGATAGTCATGGAGTTATAAGGTGACTAAGGTTAGGGAAAACCGTCCTATGATCCGCCAGAGCCGGAGGGATCTACCCAAGGACAAATCCAATAGATTAGAATTAAAAGTCCTTAGGTATGATTGAAAAAGGAGTAAATGAGAAAGGGAAAGAAGGGGTTGAAGAATTAAAAAGAAAAGTTGATTGAAAGGGTGAAAAGAAATAGCCCTCCATGAAAACTTAGGGCAGAAACCGGGTCAATACATCTGCTATCGGTACTCACTAAGGTGATACTGATATTGAAGACAAGACGTCATGGACCCAGTGACGCACTGCACCACCCCTCCTAGCCACTCAGATATCTCTCAAAAGATATTTGTTTCATTTCTCACGGAGAAAACTACATAATCTATCGGCCTCTCACTCCGAGATGTGTTGATATTGAAAAGGTGGCACTCTGTTCCATGCCTCCGACGACTAAAAACCAAAACGCACAATAGAGTCTAGAGCCATGAGATTCATCAAAATATCTCGTTAGGAACACTTCCATTTGATACACTTGTGTTCGTAAAAAAGGACACAAGTTGTAAGAGTCTTAATGAGATCCAAGGATCTTGCCATTTACATCATGATGGTTACATGCTTCAAACGGTCTACAGTCGTAAGGTGATCTCTAGCGACTCACTGAATCGTGGGTGCACTTCGGTGTGTCCGTGTAAGCCCTCTCGGGGGTATCCGGTTCAGAACGGCCTGGGGAGATTAGAGAAAGTCTACACACTATGCTGTTGACGATCTCAAAGTCCTAACCCATAAGTGCTGGATGATTATTACTAACAGTTTTATGCAGCTACCTATAAACATCCATTAACCATCACCACATACATCATTCATCTTCTCCTCAGCATACTCATACTTATGAAGAACATCTCCAACAAAGCTCAAGTGTAAAAGTTCAAGACAAGAAGATCAAGTTAAAGACAAAGTGAAAAGACAAAGTCAAGAAGCTAATCAAGATGTCGAGAACAAGTTCATATGATGAAAGATTATGGGGAGATTGTTAGCACAAGTATAATGTCCAAGATGTATGAGTATGTTGAAGGTCACGACGCATAATCACATGAAGATGCTGATCGAAGGCAAGAACAACCTCAAAGACGATACTTTGAAGATCAAATAGCATGAAGGAATCAAAAACAAAGACTGCTATACAACGACACTTAAAGCTCAAAGACATTGAAGACGAAAGACCATCTCACATGGAGCATCATTTGAATGACCATCCCTTAGGGGGAGATTGTTAGGATTTATTTTAAAGTGATGGTCATTTGTCATTGTAATAGTTTAATTAAGTGTGTCATTGTTTAGTTTAGTTAATTTAGTCAATGGGCTTGGATTAACCTTATAGATTAAATGTATGATTATAGTCCATGTAAAAGGCCCAAGCTTAATCCAAGCCCACCCAAGCCTTCCATCCTTGAAGCCTATATATACCCTTCCCCTCTTCACTTGGAAGGGTTGGATGTGTATGTTGCTTCAAGGGGTATTCTCATTCTTGTATCTCACTTTCTCTCTTAATCTAATCTCTTGAAGTTACCATCCCATCTCTTTCTATCTTCTAATTCTTCTATTATTCTGATATTGTGTTGTGTGATAAAGGATAATTTTAAGCTTTAACAACTATGCTGGTGTTTATGGGTAATGAAGAAAGGAATTGTATCCCTAATCATATAATGTCTTTGGTCGAGGACTTTGATGATTGGAATGCTTTTCCGTGGGGTGAATACATGTGGCATAAATTTTATCAATGGACTGTGAATGTTGTTGAGAGACACAGAAAAGATCATTTGACCAAGTTGGAAAAAAAACCCAAAGTATAGTGCGACATACAATCTATACGGTTTTGCTTGGGCTTTCAAGGTATGCCATACTTGCTACTCTGTACTAAAGTTCACCACTATATTCATTAGACTAGTTAGTATTGTAGTATTGTTTGTGTCTGTTTCGTATGCATTCCTTTATTATACCAGTAATATATACCTTCGCCGTCTGTCCCATAGTTTTATTAAAAGTATTAATTTAGGTTTTTTCTATTAGAGATATCTTAACTATCTATAATGGAGGAATGGTCAACATAGGAAAAGTGAAAAGTCAATGAGTGTGAAATGTTGAAAATAATGTATTCCCCATTTTGCCCTTATCAGTTAACAAACGCACACGCACACACAAATACACACACCCATATCTCCAATCTCCAAACCGTATTTCTCAGCTCTCTCTCTCACTTTAACCTAAAAAAACACACACCACCATCTCTCCAAACCGCCGCCGCCATCACTTCGTAAATACGCCTCAACCTCCATCATTTGCATCCGCCACATTGGACCACCACAGAAACCTACGGCATCACCACCACTACAGAAACCGATGCCACCGTCGATATCCACCCTCCACCGTGTTCTTCAGCCGCTGGAACCACCAAGACCCAAAGGGTTTTCAAGTTTTGAGGTATTTTTTTGAGTTTTTTTTGAAAGTTTTCTTTTAGATCTAAAGATTTTATTGTAGATCTATACGTTTTTCTTGTAGATATATGTATATTAACATTATTGGTATTTTTTTTTGTTAGTGTTGCCTATTGCCGCCGCTGTAACCGTCTTTAGCTCGCCGGGAAGAGTAGCTCCGACGCCGCTGTTCGCCGGAAAGTTTCTGCCTTCGCTGGAAATCATTGCTACCGCCGGAAATAGTATGCTTTATTCTTAATATTGTTACAGTTAATCATGTATATTGTTATAAATTTTTATTGTTGTTAATAGTTGTTATAAAATTAATCATGTATATTGTTATAAATTTGTTATGTTTATATTTACATGTGTTATATTTGCAGGCTATGCAAAGGGATTATAAATTGAGTTCATACTCGCTGAATTCCGTTTCAGCGCACTTTCTCAATGAGCAGGTATTCCATTTGTTTTATGTTTAATAATACACTTCTATTGCTGAGATAATTTTTCTTATATATCATTAATGCATTGGTACAATATCAACATGCTAACAGTTGATAACCTTTATGGAGTTTGTTACCGATCTTTTGTTTTGTATATATAATGCTTGTATCATATGAAGTATTGAAGTAACCTTTGATATCATATTAAGGCTATTTAAAATAAATGGCAACAAACAAGGGTAAAATCCTGGTATGCGATGTTTACTGTTGGCAATGTATCCAAAGGAACATAAGTACAATTACGTAAATTTTAATTTGCATATAAAAATGAAACAAGGTGATTGCATTGACAAGAGGATAACATGAGTCAAAGTTTTCTATCTGATATATATAGCATGATGTAAGCTGTAATTGGTTTGGCCTGAGTTTGTGTTGCACTGAGTTTAGACTTGAGATATACGAGTAATACACTGTAATTGGTTCAACCGATGTAAAAAATCTTGCACACTGAGTTTAGACTTGAGATATACGAGTAATATGATACATGAAATAGCAAAATTTCATTAATATAAATATCTTTCTTTTCTTTGGTGTTCTAGGCTTTCCCCAGACAAGATATGGTACATTGATCAGATGCTCAAGGTTCTTTCTGAGGTATGTATTCTGGTGGGAGCTTATCTAAGCAATGACTCATTTTCCACATTGACCCAATAATCTCCAATCATTAAAAAACCGTAGTGAAATTCATTTATAGCCGACTGAAGAATTGTAAGGGACTCCTAATCTCATGTCTTATTGTTTGTAGGCTGGAAATCATGTAAAGGATGAAGTATGGCATGCCCTTATCGTTGTGATAACCAATGCTCCTAACCTCCATGGGTATACAGTACGGTCACTCTACAAGGCAATCCAAACATCAGATGACCAGGTACATGAGTTTTGAATTTAGTAAATTTTGGTCAATTTGGTTTGCTCTCAAGTAATACTGGTATGTTTTCATCATTTGTACGAGCAGTACTTGCATATAGGTTTTAATATATGTTTTCTATTGATCCCAAAAACAGGAAACACTTGTTCGGGTAGCTGTATGGTGTATTGGAGAATATGGGGACATGTTAGTAAATGGTATTGGAATGCTTGATCTTGAGGACCCTATAACAGTGAGGTTACTTCTCCATAATCGTACGAATTCATGTTATATGTTAGATTTTCAATTATATAAAACTGGGACCCATTCCTATCTTCAGAATTTGTTAATTTGAGTTCTTATGAACAGGTAACTGAGAATGATGCTGTGGATGTTGTTGAAACTGCAATCAAACGCCACTCATCAGATCTTACTACCAGAGCAATGTGTTTGATTGCTTTGTTGAAGCTGTCCTCCCGTTTTCCTTCTTGCTCACAGTAAGTTATTAATTTGATTGTTAAAAGCAGGTCCTGGTATGGAATTCCATGCAAACTTACAAGAGATGAAGTTTCTGATATCAGAGTTGTTGTATGTAGGAGAATAAAGGATATTGTTACTCAATCTAGAGGAAGCCTTCTGCTTGAACTGCAGCAGAGATCCATCGAATTTGATTCTATACTTGAAAAACATCAGAATATAAGGTATGGTTTACTCTTCTATAATACCAGCTCTTGCATATATTCTGTGCATACTACAAAGTTGTAATTTTCAAACTTTTCTGGCTTACATGGTATTCATGAGCTGATGATCTTTGTGTACATGCGGATAATTGGAGCCATGAAGTAATATGATTTTTATCTGTCTTCGGAAATGTAATTTTTTTTATACTACATGTTATGAAAAAAGAAACAGAAGAGAAGAGAAAAACAGCATTAAGCCTTCATTGTCTTGACTTCAAATCATTTGCAGCTATCTTAGTATCTGTCATGTTTTTCTCTTGATATGGAATATGGATTCAACTGTCCATGTCATATGTTTATTCTTGTATTACTGACATTTTGATGTTGTGGCAATATGGTGTTTAATTTGCACAAAGAGGATGTTCATCATTCAATTATATCTGACCTTCAGAATGGTAATCCAGAGACAAGACGGAGATTGGCTGTTTATTCTCTCAAGGTGTCATTCTTTAAAAATCTACATAAATGGATCAGTAGCTTATCTCACTAATAGTTGCTGAAACCTTGGTTTCAGACCTTTTGGTATTAAAATTCATGGCTTTTTTTGTTATCTAATTTAACTTTGCTTTTAAATAAAATAAATAATAGTATTTGAAATCCAAACTGGTTATTTAGGAAGTAGAAGTTCTTCTATCCCTTGCCGAGTCCTTCCATAATCATTGTTCGGTATTTGGATGTGTTTTAGACTTTTAGTTCATTTATTTATGTCAGCATAACCTCTTAATCCCTTATGGCTTGGTTGTACTCTCAAGTTACTACTAACCATGAATAGAGGAGGTCTAATATTGGAAGGGGGTGTACATATCTTCGAGAAAATGTAGGGACGGAGATCTCAATTTATAAAGTTAAAGTATTAAGCTAAAATCTGGATAACATTGGTTGAGAATGCAAAAACTGACAAAGGCTGTATGACGCTACTATCTTTAGCTGACAGCTCTGACTAATATGAGGGTACTAACAAAATGTTAAAGCAAAATAAGGTTTTAAACTTATTTTTGTTTGTATACATTATGTATGATATGATATGTAAGGTAACTATTTCATTGTTTGGTTTTGGACTTGTACATGCACACTGAGATATACATGCAACTTGTATCAACTTGTAATTTCGAACTTGTGGTATATATATGTTAGACAAGCATAGCCCTTACCTGTATGCTACCATCAATCAACATGGTTGATTTTAGATAGCTAAGTTATCTAAAGTTTTATAAAAATGTCACTCCCTATGCAGATGCATAGACCTGGACACATAGTACATAGTTCTAACAGGAGCTTTTCTTGAAACAACTTGTGATGACGTTCTTGCTTTCTTTACAAGTTACTGAATTTATAATACTTGATTCAGGATGCTTATCTCCCTCAGCGGTTGTTGGATAAGCTGATGTACATTTACAATTACGTGGAGATGGCTCGAGTCACAGGTGTTCCCATATCATTTCTCCTTTCTAGAGGACAGAGTATAAAGGTCATTTTTTGTGAACAAGTGTATCGTGTATTGCGTGTTCAATAAAAGTATTAGATTTGAAACTGATATGGCTTTCCAAGATTGTCTGGTTATAACTGGTTTCCATATATTTACGTGTATGTATTGCGTGTTCAATAGAAGTATTAGATTTGAAACTGATATGGCTTTCCAAGATTGTCTGGTTATAACTGGTTTACATATATTTACATACACGGTTATATATTTTTACATGCATATTCATGCTTTATCATTTGTGAAAATAAATACTTTCCAAAACATTATCCTACTCTCTAATATTTAAACAACATAAATTTTCATTTTAATGAAAAAAAGGTTGATGTTGATGATCATCTTGAGGTTAATACATTGTAATATCTTATTTATCTTCATAAATTTGTTGTTTTATTGGTTTACATCATGGATTTTTGAAATTCTTGAAAACTTAAAAACTATTATAGGAAACATAGTGCGTAGATAATGTGGAATTTGGGGGCAAGAAATTTCGCGACTATAAATGTTGCTAGAAATTCCCGTTGCTATGCACGGGTACTCGTCTGGTATATTTAATATATAGTTTTCAACACGGTTATAACCTACACTTTGAACAGCTTTTTTCCACATTTTATACATTTTAAACAACCACATATTACAGATATGGATTTTGGAGAGTTATCCTAAAAGCAGCAATTGGTGGGTGAAAGACACAAAGGTCATTCCACGAGGTCTTGCTTGGTCCAAATGTCAAAAGTTCAGAAAATCAGACCATAAAACACTCTTTGGACGGTCAGCACCACCCTACCTTTGAAGGCAAATTTGTTGGACATTTATTTATATTTGTTCACATACAAAGTTATATATTATTTGGTTTTTTAGGAGTCAATTCCCATTACGGCACTTTATGCAACGAAGCGCGAATTGAGACAACCGTGGTGTATTGCTAGTATCCCTTTTATAAAGGGTTTGTCTAATCCAGACCTGTCAAGGGCAGAGGATGACCAACAACATGATAGCGCAGAGGATGACCAACAACCTGATAGCGCAGAGGATGACCAACAACCTGTTAGCGAAGACGATCACCAACAACCCCATAGATCAGAGGATCACCAAGAAGCTGCTATCGCAGGCGATCAACATGAAGCACCAAGTTTAGAAATTTTAGATAAAAATGATGTTGAAAACGCAAATGGTGTCCGATCAAGTGAAGCCCAAAATGAAATGAATTTTTCAACAACTCCTATTTTGGGCAAGATATCTGATTTGCAAACTGATCTTTCGTTGATAGCGAAGCACATAGCGTATGTCCCAAAACAAGACATTCGCGAGCTGTTTCAGAAGGTGAAAACAACATTTTCAGAGCTAGAGACAGTTTTTAACGAAAATTATGATGGTGGTGTTGTTTCTGCTCAAGAAAAAACTGATGACCCAGATATTCCAGTTGAGTCTGATGTCAACCCTGATGTTGAAATGGTTTGTAATTACCTTTTATGTTTTATTCTCCTAGCTTTATACGAAGGTCAATTCCTCGATGAGTATTACACTTATATCCTTTTGTCAGCTACAGACCCCGTGATTGCGTGGTTTTGTAACCTTACAACAGATTTTACCTCTCGAGGGATCTCAAGAGGCTTACAACCCCACCAGGCAGTGTACCTGACCGATGTAGTATAGTGTAGTGGTAAGTACGGGGGATTGATCGTTCTCCACAGGGAATAGTGTTCGTTAGGTATAAAAGGCTACTCTAATTAGGTCTAAGGGTTGAGGAAGATTCTTTTTTTACGTTTTTATAATTTTATGAAAGCAAGTAAAATCTCGGGTTTGAAGGAGTGGGCGGAATTAGTTGCTAGTCAACTAACCCAATTTACTACGGATGCAAATAAAATAAAATAACAAAAATGAAATGTGGTGAGAAACTTATGTGTAGAGAAATGTGTTTACTTAGATTTCCTTACTCCCTAACTATCTTTCACCGGTTAATTAGTGTGTATTAGTCGCGTGGATGACGGGTGTATTCCTTAATACCATTCGTGGGGTGGCGTACTTACTTCCCCAACTCTACAAGCTCCTACTTCACTCCTATGTCGAGCCGGCTAGGAAGCTCCTAACATGGGATCACTAGAATTCGCTTGTGCATTAAATACAACCATAAAAACCTTTAGTACGCGTTTGGTTCATGTTTCTTAAGACGTTCAAGCAAGTTACCGAATAGGAAGTTAGCCAGTTTTCTTAAGCCTAACATAGATAAACAATCATCCAATACAACTAACAACACACTAACAACCAATAATCAATAGCTAAGTTTCATTAGATCTAAGCAAACACAAGATAAATTTAGCCTAACATGTTAAACAAAAGACAAGAATAAGATAGAATCAAACAACACATAGACATATTGAATGATTAATTGATAACTTATCTTTCAATGAAACATGGAAGATCTCAAGGCAAAAAGCCCTGAAAAAGTAGCTAAAATCGTCTTAGGGTTTTCTCCCAAAATTCCACACACTAAGCTCTCCCTAATGACAAAAGATTAGAAAACTATATATAGATTTTTGGATCTGACGGCGTCACCTTATGGAGTGTGACGCCGTCACCTCGCCGCTTTTAGGGTTCCCGGATGACCTTCTTGACGCCGTCCCTCTTTAGCTCTTCAAAAATCCATTCTGGCTTATCAAGGCTTGACGCCGTCGAACCATGAACGTGACGCCGTCCCCTTATGATTTAAGCCGTGACGCCCTTGATCAAGTTAAAGCGTGACGCCGTCAGAATTCACATGCTATTTTCACTGGCTTATCATGAGTAAATTTCACGTCCAACTTTTCTTGCCAAAGCATGACGCCGTCCAGAGTAAATTGTGACGCCGTCAAGAGTAACTTTTAGCCGATTTTTGAGACTTTGTCGTTTTCTTCACTTTTATGCTCCAAAAACGTCCAAAATGCCTCCTTTTCCAGATTTCTCCTCAAAAGTACCTAAAATGACAAAAGGAACGATTTAGGGCAATATTTGATCAAATAAATACGATTTAAGGCTTAAATGACCCCTTAAAAGCGGTACACTTTTCGCTTCATCAAATACCCTTACACTTGAGATTTGCTTGTCCTCAAGCAAATGCGCTTTTATTCTAATCAAAATATAAGCTAGGGGTCATTTAATGCTAACATAAAAGTAATTACAACAAATAATCGTTCCACTTTAATCATAATAAGCACGGAGATTACATACTAGCACCTCACAAGTAGTGTTTAGATACTCACATCTCTCAAGTGTCATCAAAATAAATCTCATAAATGAAAACGGATATTATCTCTCACTACCTGTCATAGCAAATAGATTACCATAGGCTTGGGAAAGGATCGAAAACCTCCTCCACTAGGCGTAAGCACCTAAGATAAACTATCAAAGAGGGCTTTTAAATGGGTTATAACGTTAGGTGTAGGGAAAAGGAAGACACGGTTTTGTTGGATAAAGGATATTTTACTGGTGGCGAGTTAAAAATCTTGATCAATTACATGTACTATACAATGTTGCTAAGCCAAGAATAGACTCGATCTTAAGCTAATGATAAAATAACAAAAACATAAAATAAACATAAAATAAAACGGGATGGTAGTCCGTATGTTTTTTCTATTTTTCTTTTTCTCATTTTTTTGTGTTTTTCTTGATTTTTTTTTTTTTTTTTTTTTTTTTTTTGCATACACTTTTACCCTACCATCCAAAATAATACATCATAGGGGCATTGCATCCCCCTTACACTTGAATTTTTACATAACTTTACAAATACTAATCTAATGACTCGAATTAAGATAATTGAAAAACTTGGAGTACTTTTAAAATATTTAGCACATATGGGGGTAATAAATGATGTTCTTCCCCATTACTCCATTACACTAGTACTTTACCCATGAGTCCCAATCGTCCCAAAACAATATGTACAAGGATATGACTCGACTTAGCAACCATGTAATCAATTAGATAATTAACTTGGGGTTTAAACAAATGTTGTCACAATAATGCACTAAAGATGAGTGCATACAAGGTAGGCTAAGGCGATTTGGGTGTACATTTAAGTGGGGTGTAACAAATTCTTCCTTTAAGTAAAATGCTTAAAGGTCGAAACGAAAAGATAGGCTCTGAGGGGTGTACTAGGGGTATCGTGTACTAAAAATGAGTACAACGCAAAGGGTGTGGGAGAATTACTTGACCAATGTAGCCAACGTAATTATAACAAAAACGCAGGTGTAAAACAATGGGTTAATCCTAATGCATCTTATCATGTAGTAAATCTAACTACACGAATGTAGTCTCACTTGTGGCCTCGGAATGGTCCTAACGCAAGTTCTAGAATCTAAGTGCTACCGGTACACACATCATAGCATAAATGCTTTTCCTACCAATTCTAGGGGCGAACCTCACATATTTGGGGGTGGAAAATTTTTTAGTGGTACGGTTTTGTGCTAGTCATATAACTCCTATCCGTGAGACGCTCATTAAGATCAAAGTTTCACTCCTAAGTGTTGTAAAAAATTTTAAATTTGGCACTAAAATTACCCTAACAGGTATTTATCTCAGTTTTATTACACATCTATTATTAAACAAACAAAAATCAAGCGTAATAGCATTCTCTAAAATCGTACTTTTATCCCCCCCTTACACTTAAGATGAACATTGTCCCCAATGTTCAAATAATAAGATGTAAAAGCAAAAAGTAAAAGAATGAAATCAAATACTCCCCTGATTCGCTCGGTGGATAATGAAATTACACGGTTAAATCTTCCTCCAAAGAGAATGTTGAAGCTCCATGACTAATGCATCGCCATAAGCTTGATTCCAAAAACATCTCCTTGTCCAAAATAACCTGTTAAACCTGAGAAAACAAACACGAAAACCTGCATAACATCGGCGGGAAAAATCTATATATAAGGATATAATGCTTGTGGAATGATAATTTTGCAGATTCCTGGAGATTATAAGTTGGAGATTTAATAAAAACTTTTTATGAAAACAAAACTTTCAAAAATTTCTGGAAATTAAATCTGACGCCGTCAGGTTATAACCCCTGACGCCGTCAGAAATGACCTGACAAAAATTTTCGTTTTAAGTTTCCGGAAAATTTCTGAAAAAACTTTTACCTTACTTCCTGGAAATCCTGCAAAACATCATTATGACTCGATACAAGCATTTGACTCAAACAAATACTAATATGTATGCTAATTTATTATTATTACGATTCATGTTAATTTGTGTTCTAATAAACCGATTTAGATTTCCCTTACACTTATCTTTTGCAAAATACCTTTATATGTAGTTAAGACGAAGTTAAAAACAACATAAAGCATTTTCACAAATTAGTTTTTAACATGAATCAATAATAATAAAAATTAAACACACATACGGAAACAAATAAAAACAAACAAACAAATAAATAAACACACAAAGCAAATAAAACAAATAAAGCTTGGGTTGCCTCCCAAGAAGCGCTTTTCTTTATTAACGAGTCTTGTAGCTAGACTCAAAGTCACGCTACCCTATGTAAGTGAGCTCGTCATCAAGGACGTCTTTAGGGTTAAGCTTGGATTGAAGTTTCCTATTGGTTCGCTTAGTACGATATATCTTTTCAAACTTCTCTCCATCCGGGTCATACAACGTCATCTTAATATGCCATGACCCATCTCCATCTTTGGGTGGTTTATCCCAATTCCACTTATGATCATCTTCCTCACAAATCCACTTATTCATTCCTAGGTTAATTGGCAGAACTCCTAGGAAATCAATCATCTTTCTAAAAACTAGAGGGTCTTCAAATGGATCCAATTCGGTGTCCCTAGCCAAGAGTTGCTCCACCGAATGCGTTCGGTTAACAAAGTCCTCTTCTAGGTAAAATGGGCGTTGGGGTCCTATGAAGTCTCTATCAATCTAAGGTCCATATCTAGATGGTCTCCTATTTGATTCTAGCCAATGTGGTGTTGGTTCCTCACTAGTATCATAGGCATGTTTCTTAACATCATAGACTGACCAAGTATCTCCTTCTCCTACCGCTATCTTGGATTCCTTACAATCAATCATAGCACTAGCGGTCGCCAAAAATCCTCTACCTATCAACAAGGGGCATGTAGGGTCGCTAACCATATCAAGGACGTGGAAATCGGCTAAAATGGTTAGTTTTCCAATGTGCACTAACACGTCCTTAACTACTCCAACCGGGTAAGCAACACTTCCATCCGCTAAGCCTATTATCACCTCGGTTTCTTCAAGTTTTCCAAGTTTTAGAGAGGTGTAGAGAGGTAACGGAAGTAGGTTAAGGCTTGATCCAAGATCGGCTAATGTGTCATAAGCCTCCGAATTACCGACCTTGCAAGGTAGAACAAATAAGCCCGGATCATCTAACTTCTTAGGTAGTTTGTTTTGAACGAAGGCGGTCCCTTTTTCGCCTAATTTGAGCTTCTTCTCATCCAACACATCAACAACCGGACTTTCAAGGTGGAGCTCCTTGAATTCTTCGTCAAGGTTTTGAGTGGGAGGTGTTTCAACTATGTTGTTGACCAATTTGGATGTCATAACTTCTTGGTCATTTGGAACGACTTGGGTTTGTTTGAAACACGTGCTCATGGAATTGACCGAATAATATTGTGGACAAGAACTAGGGGACGAAACCGATGAAATAGCGTTGACGTTCAGTTTCGGGTTCTTGACCGTGTTGCTAGGGAGTGCTCCCATTTCTCGGTCATTGAGGGCTTTCAACAAGGTGTCAATCTTATCGGTCATCTCGCTTTGTTTTTGTTTGAAATCGGCTTCAAACTTGGCTAAACGAGCTTCTTGAGATGCCATAAATTGAGACATCAATCCTTCAAAGTTATCGGTACTACCATTGCCGGAAGGATTGTTGTTGAAAGTACGGTTCGAGTAGGAACCGCTTGATTGGAAACGATTAGGTGGGTTGGAAGAATTGGTTTGTTGAGAGTTTTGGTTTTGTTTCCACCTAAGGTTCGGGTGATTTTTCCATGAGGGGTTGTATGAATCACCATAATGGTTTGGCTCGGGTTTGAAAGTGTACCACTTGTCTCCCGCTCCGTCGGTACGCGAGGATGCGTAGTCCACAAAAGCTTGTTCGGGGAGTTCCATGCAATCACGAGTGTCGTGGGGACCACTACATAATTCACATGAAGAAGTGATTTTGTTCACTTGGCTTGAAGGTTTAGGAGCCTCGTAGGATTTCATGAGAAACTTGACTTGGTCTTCAAGTTCTATGATCCTACGGTCAGAAGTGCTTGAATTGTTCGAAGGCAAAGATATTGCCTTGACCGTTTTATTCAAATCACGGGGATCACCCCAACTTTCGTTGTCATAAAGAGCAAGATCCTCTAGGAGAGCCCATGATTGTTCCGCACTTAGATCACGTAGCTTACCACCGGCCGATTGGTCAATGGTTTGCCTCGTGGAGAGATTGATATGGTCATAGAAGATTTGGACTTGGAGCCAAAGTTCTATGCTATGGTGAGGGACTTTTTGGAGTAAGTCCTTGAATCGAGTCCATGCCTCGTAGAGAGTTTCGCCTTGACGTTGTTGGAACATCAAGATATCATTCCTTAGCTTGGTAGTTCTTCCCGGTGGGAAAAACTGAGCAAGGAAACGAGTGGTGAGATCATCCCAAGAGGTGATGGATCCTGCGGGTTGACGTTCTAGCCACTGACTAGCTTGGTCCCGCAAAGAGAATTGGAAGAGACGCAATCGGGTCATCTCTCGAGTGGCAACATCAAGGTCTATAGAATCAACGATTTTAAGAAAGTCCTTGAGATGTTGATTAGGATCTTCAGAACGAAGTCCATGGAATGCGCATCCACTTTGCACCAACCGGATGGTGTCGGATCGCAAGGGTGTGATATTGGCTCCTTGAGTGAGCTCAATGGTGTTTCGATAGCCATGGCGGCTAGGACGGGAATACTCTCCTAAAGTACGGGTTCTAGGAGGTGGTTGTGGTTGTTGTGGTGGTGGGTTGTGGGGGTTAAGGATATTACCATCTTCCATGATGTCGGATGGTATGGTTACGAACAAAGACACGAAGAAAATAGATAGACTAAAGAAAATCTAGAAAAATAAAATAAAAATCTCACTAGAAAGGAATCTAGTGAGTAGACCTAATAGAAATAAAAATTCAACCTAAACAATAACTATTCCCTGGCAACGGCGCCAAAAACTTGATTGCGTGGTTTTGTAACCTTACAACAGGTTTTACCTCTCGAGGGATCTCAAGAGGCTTACAACCCCACCAGGCAGTGTACCTGACCGATGTAGTATAGTGTAGTGGTAAGTACGGGGGATTGATCGTTCTCCACAGGGAATAGTGTTCGTTAGGTATGAAAGGCTACTCTAATTAGGTCTAAGGGTTGAGGAAGATTCTTTTTTATGTTTTTATAATTTTATGAAGGCAAGTAAAATCTCGGGTTTGAAGGAGTGGGCGGAATTAGTTGCTAGTCAACTAACCCAATTTACTACGGATGCAAATAAAATAAAATAACAAAAATGAAATGTGGTGAGAAACTTATGTGTAGAGAAATGTGTTTACTTAGATTTCCTTACTCCCTAACTATCTTTTACCGGTTAATTAGTGTGTATTAGTCGCGTGGATGACTGGTGTATTCCTTAATACCATTCGTGGGGTGGCGTACTTACTTCCCCAACTCTACAAGCTCCTACTTCACTCCTATGTCGAGCCGGCTAGGAAGCTCCTAACATGGGATCACTAGAATTCGCTTGTGCATTAAATACAACCATAAAAACCTTTAGTACGCGTTTGGTTCATGTTTCTTAAGACGTTCAAGCAAGTTACCGAATAGGAAGTTAGCCAGTTTTCTTAAGCCTAACATAGATAAACAATCATCCAATACAACTAACAACACACTAACAACCAATAATCAATAGCTAAGTTTCATTAGATCTAAGCAAACACAAGATAAATTTAGCCTAACATGTTAAACAAAAGACAAGAATAAGATAGAATCAAACAACACATAGACATATTGAATGATTAATTGATAACTTATCTTTCAATGAAACATGGAAGATCTCAAGGCAAAAAGCCCTGAAAAAGTAGCTAAAATCGTCTTAGGGTTTTCTCCCAAAATTCCACACACTAAGCTCTCCCTAATGACAAAAGATTAGAAAACTATATATAGATTTTTGGATCTGACGGCGTCACCTTATGGAGTGTGACGCCGTCACCTCGCCGCTTTTAGGGTTCCCGGATGACCTTCTTGACGCCGTCCCTCTTTAGCTCTTCAAAAATCCATTCTGGCTTATCAAGGCTTGACGCCGTCGAACCATGAACGTGACGCCGTCCCCTTATGATTTAAGCCGTGACGCCCTTGATCAAGTTAAAGCGTGACGCCGTCAGAATTCACATGCTATTTTCACTGGCTTATCATGAGTAAATTTCACGTCCAACTTTTCTTGCCAAAGCATGACGCCGTCCAGAGTAAATTGTGACGCCGTCAAGAGTAACTTTTAGCCGATTTTTGAGACTTTGTCGTTTTCTTCACTTTTATGCTCCAAAAACGTCCAAAATGCCTCCTTTTCCAGATTTCTCCTCAAAAGTACCTAAAATGACAAAAGGAACGATTTGGGCAATATTTGATCAAATAAATACGATTTAAGGCTTAAATGACCCCTTAAAAGCGGTACACTTTTCGCTTCATCACCCCGTCATCACCTTCTGAAGATGATGTTGATAATGATGTTACGGGCCAAGATGTTGATGATGATCATGCTGATCATGTTGACTATCAACATGATCATCCAATGGAAGTTGACAATCCTGCATTTTTCAACGTATACTTTTAGTTTGTGTTTTTTGGCATACGTTTATAAATATCTCATTTCCCCGTTAATGTTTACCCTTTAATAGTACATTTAATTCATTAAATGCTGTATTATTTTGTCAGCTACAGGCCACACCATTAGCTTGTGAAGCTGATACTGGTGTTACGACCAGTGTTGCAGCCAATCACATGGAAATTGACATCGATGTTGGGAAGAAAGGCTATGTAGAATCTCAAGTGGGTTCGCTGGACGTTCTTGTACAAGCATGTGAAGTAGGGGTTACCCCTGACATCCCTGCTCTTGATGAACATCAACCTGCGAATCACGTTGGAGGATTTGATGAGAAGGACACTAATCAAACAACATCCCTCGTCCACAATGATGTATGTTATCTTTAATAAATACTTTCGCAGCATAGAAGCTACCTTATTTGCCTATTTATTTATACATCTTTATTGTACCAGGATCCGCCGGTGTGTGATGATTACATCGACTATATAAACGACGAACCGGATGTGAATATGGTTTCGTTAGAAGAAATACCGTTTGACAATGAAAATTGTAAGGTTGTTGAGAATGAAAATGTTAGTTGCGTGCATAAAGAACCAACAACACCATTGCAGAAAGATGTTGAGGTACATGGTTTATTTTAAATTTAAAAAGTTTAATAAGTGTATATTTCTATGTCTTGTGGACGGTGCTAATGACAACCTATGCTCTGCAGAAAGATCAAACAACACCGTTGCAACAATCAGTCAGCACCCAAGGATATGCAAATGTGGTCGGGCCTAATGACAAACCTTGCTTGGACTCTGTTTTTTCCGATCGCAAAATGCAGAAAACCCAAACGAAAAAAAAGGCGGCGAAAATTAATAACTTGGCTAGGACCTTTAAATCAAAGTAGGAGAAGATTTCCAGATATTTGAATCCAGTCAACGTCCAACGCGCACGACTGACAAGAACATCTAATCGCAGAAACGAGTCGATTGAGCATATTGTCATTTTAGATGTAAGTCACGGTATTACATTCATACTGAAATCAATATCTGGTTGGCCTTTGCTAATATATGTTATGTATCTTCTCAGGATGTCTCTAGAAACCCCAAAACTCGGTCAATTACTGAGTTCTATTCGGCCAACAATGGAAATTCCTTCTTCACACCCTTTTACACTGTCTTAGTCCTAAAACTACAGGGTGGAATGAGTTCAGTACAACTCAAGCTTCAGCCTTGATTTGTCTGGCCACAGGCCAACCTTTTAATTTTTCGGCTATGATTTTTGAAGGGTTGAAAAAGCATATTTCTGGGAAAATTTATGTTTACCCAAGGTTTTTGCAACTACTAATAGATAATCAATTAAAAGAACCTTTGGAACATAGAAGGACTCATAAAAGTCCTAAACTTGTCAGCAAAATGTTTACTTATTTAACGAAAGATGGGACTGGTTTTTCTGGAAGAATAACTCCTTTGTCCCAACATATTTTAAACATGGCTGCTACACAGGGTGAAGAAGCTGACAACCCCACAGCTTCCCATAACACACCCACTCCTGAACATTCCTCACAATCACCCCAAAACACCCAATCGCCTAGGCCTTCACAATCAGAGGACACTGTGTTACCTCAGACCAGTGTTGGTATGGAAGCAGATGAGGCTGCCACAGGTGATGTAGGTGGCATGATGGAAGGGGCTGACACTACTGCTTCTTGTTTAGCAACTGGGCAGGAAAGTGTTAACATAGCTAAGACCCCAACCATGGCAACATCCACTGCAGAAGGTTCTTATGAACCTGATGCAAGTGATGGTAACCCCAGCCAACTTGATAAAAAAGGGGGGCTCAGCTGATAAGCCTAGGGTTGATACTAAGATTCAGTCCATTGATTCACCTGTCAGGGAAGGTACCACATCCCGAAGTGATGAGGACAGAAATGATACAAATGAATTGATGGAAAATGTACAAAATGCCAAATCTGATGATCCACCTCTCGGGTCAGGTAACACAGACTGAAGTGGTGAAGATAGTATGCAACTCATCAAAGAATTGATGGAAAAATGTACCACTTTGTCACAGGAGGTGATTAGTCTCAAACAGGAGGTCCTTGGTCTAAATCAGGAGGTTCAGACAATGAAAACTACTCATGGTGCTGAAATTAAGAAGCTCAAGCAAAGAATTAGGCACCTTGAGGATGTTCAAAACCCAAGGCCTTCTACATCAGTAAAGACAAACTCCAAGAAGGTGGTTTCCAAACCAAATTTGGGGGAGGATACTCCCAAACATGAGAGGAATAAAGAAGATGATGGGATGAAGGGTTCAGGGGAGGCTGAGATGGATAAGGATGAAAATGTTGCTGGTAATGCTGAAAATGAGGGAGTGAATGTGGATATGGACTTGGATTCAGATGAAGATTTTGGGGTAAAGAACACGTCTGGAAAGGAAGTAGCCTTAGACTCAGGAAAGAAGAGTTTGGATACTAATGCTGAGATTCAAGATGGTGTTGCTGTTGGTAGTGTTGAGAAAATGGCACAGGGTGATTCTGCTGCTGGAGCAGGGCATACTACTGCTAGTGGAAAAGGCAGTGCTGCTAAGGTAAAGGAGACTGCTGCTGGTATACGAAAGGGTTCTACTGCTGGGGAAAAGGAACGTGCTTCGGAGTTAGATGAAGACACAATACCTGTAGCACAGATGATGCTGAACATTAAAGTAAAATCAACAACACCACAACAACAACAACAATCACCATAAACTATCCCACCACCTAAACCTACTGCTGCACAGACACAAACAAAACCAACTTCCACACCTACAATACCAACATCACCATTGAAGGGTGTAGTCATTAGAGAACCTATCCCAACCTTAAAACCTGTTCAACCACCTACCTGCAAGGGGAAAGGAAAAGAAAAAATGGTGGAAGAATCTGAAGCTTATCCTGATGAAAATGAAGTTCCATTTCACTTATGGCCCAAATATTTGCAAGACAAGCATGATGCAGAAGTGGCTCAGAGGGTTGATGCTGAAGAAAGGGCAGAATATGAAAGAGTAATGGAAAAAAAAGGAAACAAACTGAAAAACAAGCTGAAATTGAAGCACAGGTAAGGGCTTGGGAGGAGGAAAAAGCAAGGTGTGGAGCTGCTATGGAATGGGAAAAGGTGAAAGTTGAGTTGGAGGACACTTTGACAAGTGAGGGTATTAATGATTGGATCAAACAAGTTACTGTGGAGAAAAATAACAAATTTC
Source organism: Artemisia tridentata subsp. tridentata (assembly GCA_021014915.2). Lineage (NCBI taxonomy): Eukaryota > Viridiplantae > Streptophyta > Magnoliopsida > Asterales > Asteraceae > Artemisia > Artemisia tridentata. The sequence continues at coordinate 163,797,739 of CP139506.1, forward strand.
TTGCTGCAAGGAAGAAGTAGAAGGTATACAGACCACCAACTGCAAAACAAAGAAGAACTTTTCAAGAGCAATACTTGAGAAATATGAAGGGTTGGAAACTTGTGCAGTTGAAGAAATTCACTGATGCTGAAATAGAAGAGAAGTATGAACAAGCAAAAAGGGAGATTGACCAGTTTGTACCAATGGGGTCTGAGATGGATACTAAAAAGGTTACAGGATACATGGAACCTAAGGCTTACATGAATGTGGATGATAAGGTTACAAAGCCTAAAGTGTCTGAAGTGTCTGAGCAGGAGAAGGACAAGGAAGTAGTTGAGGAAAAGAAGAGTGAAGAAAAAGAAGTAAAGGCTGAGTCCACAATTGGTGTAAAGAGACCAGGAAGGAGGTTTAAGATGAAAACCAGGAAGAAGAAAAGAAGAAAGCCAGTGAGAATGAGTGCCTCAGAAAAAAAAATGAAAATAAAGAAGAGTCTAAGGGTGAAGGTTCAAAGGAAAAAGAGTTAATGTCTGAAAATATTGACTTACAGCAAATGACTCAAGTGGTATCTGATAGTGATGATGTTTTTGTGGATACTGCTCCCCTAGCAGCTAAGACTCATGTAATTGGATGGAAAACTGGGTATCAGGATAAAGTACCTTGGTTTGAATTGCACAGGGTTGGTGGAAGAGTGCAGAGGTTTAGACGTTTTCCTCAGATGCTAAAGAACATGGATAGAGTGGATCTAGTTAATCTCTGGGGTTTGATGAAGAATAAGTATGGAGATACAAGACCATCAGGTGAACTGGATAGGGTACTTTGGGGAGACTTACTAATTATGTTTGAAGTATGCCCTAAAGACAATGTGTGGCTCCAGCAGGGTAGACTAACAAAGGTACGTCTGTGGAGATATTTTGAGTCATGTGATGTTCATGAACTAGTGCTAGAAAGAGGACCGCAGATGTATATGTTGGCTAAGAAAGATTACCCTTTGCCTGTGTCAACATTGAAGATGATGGTTGAAGGTGATGTTAAACTTAAAGTAGAAAAGAGGAATCAAAAGGCCCTTGATCTAATCAAGAAAATTCAAAGAAAACTCTATGGGCAAGATTTTGGAAGAAGGCAGTAAGATTAAGTGTTTGGAAGCATCCTCCTGGTGTTAGCCTGTGGTTAATAGAAACTTGATGATTTTTGGAGAAAAATATCAAGTTTAGGGGAGGATTGTTGGGTTTGAAGATGCTGCTGCTTTATGTGTTATGCTGCTGCTCACGATAGTTGAGGAAAAATACACCAACTATGATTATGCTGTTGGGTTTAATCATCCTACTGCTAGTGTATACATTCTACTTCTGGAGTTTAACTGACCAATGGTGAAATAAGTCGTGTGATTCTACTGTTAGCCTACTAAGATTCTACTGCTAGAGTAATCATTCTGCTGCTTATTAGATAAACATGTATAGTTTGTTAAGATAATTATGGTAAAGATACGATTTGATATTATCTAGTATAGGAAGACTTTGTAACCGACTACGACTCCTTAAGCTATAAAAGGAGTATATAGGGTTAGGGTTTAGGTACGCATTGTTTTGTAGCTCGAATCACTTCAAGGTTTCTTGTAACCCTGTTGCTATTGACCAACCGTATTAATATATTGAAGTGTTTTTTGAGAATTCGTGTGTGTTCATTTATAATTCTTCTTAAGATTAAATACTAGTTTCCGCATAGTATTTAATAGTTTGTTAAAAAACAGTTTCTATACTTATTGACTTACGTTTCTGTCTAAGATAATTAACAAGATTGTTAGCTCAACTGGGATCAATAAAGGATGCTGGTATTCAAGTTGATCAACAAGTGTTTATTGACATAATTGTTTGTGTGTGCATTGTTCTCCTTAAGATTAATCAATATATTCCGCGCAGCGATTAATATTGTATCAATTCAAGAAAATAAAGATCATTGCTCAACTGGGATAATAAAGATAATTGCTCAACTGGGATTCAACAATTTATTTTACGGAAAATCAAATAGAAAAAGAGTAACCTTTGAAAAAAGGTAGGAACGGTCACTTCTTTTGAATGGTGACTTCCTAGACCATGCAAGAGCTCTTGGAATCACATTTGGGTCTTTACTCCACCAATGTTCACATCTTTCAAAAGTCTCGAGTATCCAAATCTAAACAAATTGTAAAACACAAACATATCAATCAGTCCATCAAAATGTTCGGCTGCAAGATATTATTAATAAAAAGAAATACAAACCTGGAAAGCAAATACAAATCCAGACAAAGTATATGTTGGAACATACTTTGGGTTTTTCTTCAATCCTAAAAGGTGGTTATCCGTGTGCTTATCCATTACATTATGTAGTTGGTCATATAAATGGGTCCAAATATGTTCACCCCACGGAAATGCATTCCAAGCTTCTAGATTTTCAACCAACCTCATCAATGTGTCATCAACTTGGCATGTCAATAAACGACCCATAAAGATAACCTCTAAGACTAACAAAAGAGATATCCGTATTGCGTCTTCATCACATAGCTTCCGAAACTGCTCTTCATCCTCGATGACACCAATAAGGTCTAAGTTGGTTACAATCAACCCTCGCTTGTCAGGAAATACCCTATCACGAAATTTGAGAGCACCAGAAGTGTATATCATAATGAGAGTCGTCCACTCTTCTTTGTTTCCGTACCATATAGTCTATGAGGTGTGTTTCATGTTCAAAGTATAACAGATCCAACCATTTTCCAAAGCAGGTACTCCTAAACAAGTTCCGTCGTTTTGCGTCTAATTTCTGATTTATTAACCAAAAGTAGTTCAGTTTGCTCCTAATGATTAGTTTGGCTTCATAGTCCTAAAAGGAAAAAATAAGTTAACTCAGAACATACAATTCATAACAAATTAAGTTTGAAGACATGTATACAGGCGGCGTAAACACTATCATAAAGAGTTCAGGTGATACATACAAACGCATAGTTAATAATCATTCAACGCCTAATTCAATGCTTGAACCTTGCCCCCTTTATTTGACTCAGGCCTGGCGTATCATAAACGCCAAAGTTTCCAGTAAATTTTCAGATTTATAAGTGATGACACATTATGAACCAACATTGTACAATCCAAGTAACACCTATGTAACATACAAATTAATACAATGCCAACCTTTGATAAACTATAACGATTAACCATAACATTGCAATTATATGAATGTAGTTCAATAACATATGAAATACTTTTGCTATAAATCAGCTCAATAGAAAAACGAAATACACAAAAAATCAATAACGTTACAAAAAAAATATGTAATAAAGATTCGTAATACGATTTACATACCATATTATACCACATTTTGGCTAATCAAATAAACAATCGATGGTATTCTTGATTTTATTGGATCACTGTTCAATGAACAGTGATCCGGTTTTCAACTGAGAATCAGGCAAAACAACAAGAGTAGATAGGATATTGAAATGATAGTGTAACAAGATAGACAAAGCTTGTGCATAAACCGAGTATGTTTTTTGTGTGTGAGACAGTGAAACGCGATGGAGGGAAGAATGTATATAGAGGAGATACTGTTTGATTTTAAAGTTTTTATTATTATTATTATTATTATTATTATTTTTTTTTTTTTTTTTTTTTATTATAACCATCACTTTTATTAAAAACAAAAAGGATTTTACAAGAAATTAGTGGGGAGCCGAGAGACTAACTGGGCCCCCACACCTCTAGCTATAGCAAAACCAATTCTACTAAAAATATGTGGAGCAGCACGAGCGCCAATGTCTTGAGTCATAGAGAATCGTCGAATACGTTTTAATAAGGCCACTGCATCTTTTTCAAGTTCTCCAAAAGAAGAAAAAGAAAAGGGGAGAAACCCATATCCGATATCAGCGCATTTAGCCTCATACTTGACACGTTTACGTTGTGCGGCTTCAATAACCACCCGACCGGGCATAAAATCAACCATACTCGAACGCGTCAAAGGTGACGATCCTGTAAGATCAACACAAACATCAAGCCCACCCTCCCAAGAGTAAAGTAGCATATCAGCTGGGCGTAAGGTTTTGTCCCTCTCTCCATGAAGCCCAATATCAACCTCCTTACGTGCTGAAATCCCAGACCGAGAACATATATCAACAAGAACATCACGCACAACATTATGCCGATGTTTAATACCAACTATACCTGCGCACGATACAGCATGATCTCCAAAAATATCTCCAGAAAAAACCTTAGAACAAGCTGAACACGGCATCTGGACCGTAAAAAGAGGAACACCCAACCGATAACACAACACACTCTGGTAAGTCCTGGCATTCATAGTTTGTCCCAATCCGGATATCGGTGCCACCCTAAGCCAATCTGACGTGTAATCCTCTTTTAGTGAGTTCCATAGAGCCATCTGTCTAGGGGATAAATGGAAGGTGGATTCAACCGTTTGGGCAACACGTGTGAAATATATGTCTGCCAATCTCTTAATAATAATAATATTATTATTATTATTATTATTATTATTATTATTATTATTATTATTATTATTATTATTATTATTATTATTATTATTATTATTATTATTATTATTATTATTTTTATTATTATTATTATTATTATTATTATTATTATTATTTCGTATACGGTATGCACAAAAGTCAATGGTGTGAATAGTGTATAATATGTAAAATGACCAAAAAACCATCTGTCCAATATATGGTTGCCCAATACATAGAAAGTTGCCCAAAAAACATTGCGGACACGTGTCACCATCTGATGCCAGCCGCCGTATTCAACAAGTTGCCCTGGTCTAGTATAAGAATTTTCTGTGAGCGGGGCAGATAAGCAACGCACCTGGGCAACTGGGGCATTTTCGTAATTATCCCTTTTTATTTTTGATTCAAGTAGCAGTAGTGACCCGTACATAGGCAAGCATTTAATATATCTCTACCCTGTAGCTGCAGTGGCCGATTCAAAGTAGGTATTGATACCGGGTGTTCAGACCAGATTATGAACCTACAATTATTAAGCAGTGCATAATGAAATAAAACTTTTGGGGGTCCATTCTTTCTGCCAACTTTTGAAGGCTGGAAGTTAATAATTTTGGGTTCTTTTGGATGGTAGTATGGTTGAATAGAAAGGAGTAATAGTAGAGTAGCTGTAACCATTTTCAATGGCTGTAATCGATATTAATAAAGTTGTTGTGCATTTTTTGGCAGGTATGGTCTATTCCAAAGTTTTTTTTCAATAGCAGTATCATGGCAATAAGCCAAAGGAGATAAGGTTAGCTTGCTTCATGATATGCATGTGTCTAAAAAAAAACTATGCTAATTTTTTGGGTCCGTCAGTACCCAAGGATCCTTAAAACAGGATTTGAATACACAAGTGTTAATCAACCGAAAACATAATTAAGTCACTGAGTGAATAGTCACTCAATGAGTTACCTTCAAAATGCTCAGGACGAGTCTAAAAAGAAAGACTCACCACTCAGGGAGGCGGATCTCCCTGATTGTTACTTGAGACAAAGAAGAAGGTAATGGGTTCAGTGAGTGTTGGACAAGAACCCACTGAACCCCAGTCTCCTCAACAACAATGTGATTAAAGACTGAAAACTGAAGGCAAAGACTGAAGAACCTGAAGCCTGAAAGAAAGGCGGGATTGAACGGGAAGAGTTTGAGAAGATAAGGACATGTCTTATCTGGCCAGAAACGAACCTTCCCTAAAGCGGCTAAAAGTCAAGAAGTGTCAGAACTGACACTCGAAGACTTTTTGGCCCATTCCTATTGGTTCTTGGAAATGACAAATACTGTTGTAGTTGTCAGACACGCCTTCTTATTGTTTATGTATTTTAATCTTCAGGACTCTTTGAGGTTTGTATATAAATAGCAACATATGGAGAAAAGGGGTTTAAGTTTTGTGCATTAAAAGCTTAGACTTTCACAAAACCCTTTTCTCCTACAAAGAGTAACCAATCTCTGAGATAGCTCAGTGGATCGATATTGTTACCACTTAAGCATAGCTTGAGTTTAGATAGGAGACACACCATACCTTGTCTATTCAATCCCAAGTGTTTGTTCCGCAAAACACTTGGGTAATAGATTCTTTGATTGATTTCTAATAAGAATTTAAACGTTGAAAAACATTGTGTTTTTATATTTACGTTTTACTTATCAGTTGTAATTAATCAAATACATTGTATCAGTCTTAAACACAATTAGATTAACTTTTTAGTTATCTCTAAGTGTGTTAAGGGAACGACAAGTGGTGTCAGAGTCTCTGGTTTATAAAATCTTTCAAAAACTAAGAGTGCTCAAGGTTTTTAAAACCAAGATCCTACTATGGCTGATATTAATGTGCCCCAGCTCGTCGATAAAAAGGGTGGTAGCTTTTCAGCTGTTGCCCCCAGACTTGAAGCTGGAAAATTTAGCAAGTGGAAAAAGCGAATGCTTTGCTACTTGACTGGTATGGAACCATACTACATCACTTGTGTCAAAGAAGGTCCTTATGTCCCTAAGACTGCTGAGGGGCTAAACAAGCCTGAAGCTCAGTGGACTATTGATGAGAGAAGGGTGGTCAATCAAGACCAACGCCTGAAAAGCATAATTATATCTTGTCTTCCTGACGATATAATGGAATCAGTCATCAACTGTTCAACAGCCAAGCAAACTTGGGATGACTTGATTAATAGCTTTGAAGGACCCTCAGATACCAAGGAAAACAGGATCATGGACCTGAAACTTGAGTATAACACTTTCAGGGCAAAGGACTCTGAAAGCCTCTCTCAGACATATACCAGATACAAGACCCTGATAAACGAACTATCAAATGATGGTGTAGTTTTGTCTAAGCATGAGACAAATGTTGGATTTGTCAACAGTCTCCCTGAGAAGTGGCTAAACTTCTCACAAGGCCTCAAGAATGCTAACCACATTCAGACCCTTGAGCTCCCTGAGATATATGGGAAGTTTGTTTATGAAGACAACTTAATCTCTAGGAGATACCCAGACTCAAAAGCTCTTGAGACCAAAAAGGCCTTGACCTCCTCACCCATATCAACTGCCTTTTATTCTAATGGTGTTGTGCAGGATTTTCAAGAGGATTCTGAAGATGAGATTGATGAAAGAACTGGTGATGAGTACCTAAATGATTTAAACTTGGAATTCCAAGAAAGGGCACTCCTTGCTAATTCAAAACGTTTCATCAAAAGAAATCAGTCCAACTTTTCAAAAGCTAAAGCAAATGAAACCACTGAATGTTTTAATTGTGGTAAAAAGGGTCATTTTGCTAGAGACTGTTATTCAAAAACCATCTCAGAACCTTCTTACAAATTTTCTGGAAACAGTTCCTCAGGAACTCTCAAGTTTCAAAACAATAATGTTCAAAATGGTCAAAAAGACTTTGAAGCTAAATATAGGAAAGCTAAGGCTAAACTTGCACTTCTTGAAACTAATCCCTCAATGTCTCAGGCTGCTCAAACTTCCAAACCTGTTCAGACAAAGAACAAGGTTCTTGTAGCAGAAGCTTATGACTGGGATGAAGAAGAGGTCTCCTCAGAAGATGAGGAAATTAGAGTGAGTGCACTGATGGCACTTTCTGAAGGTGATCAGGTGGCTGTTGGAAAAAGCCATGCAAGGAATGGAGAGTGGGTGAACATAACCATGAAGAAGGTAAACACTTTACTTTCAATGGATGATGATTCTGACTGGCAGTCCTATATGAATTATATTTGTGTAGATCTTAAGTTTGTAGAAGAACAAAGACTTAACTTGCTTTCAAAATATAACAATCTTGTGTTAGAATTGAATAAGTGTAGAGATGAATTGCTTGTACTAAAACAAGCCAAGTTAGAAAATATTACACTACAAATTCAAAACACTGAGATTTTAAAGCAAAATCAAGCTCTTCAAAATGAACTTAACAAAGAAAAGGCTGTCATTGAAGGTTGGACTAAAAAGAACCCCAAGGTCTTTGATACTATGGGTTTAATTCCTAAGATAACTATAGGAATTGAACCACTCACTGAAACCCCCAGTGAGAGTCACAGTGAAATGGCCTTTATTCTAGCTGGCATATCTTTTGAGCAAGAAATGCTACCCAAGTCAAATGACTGGGTTGTTAGGGACAATCCAGTCAGTAAGTTACCAAACTTTGAGACTGGAAAAATCTTGCTTCCTGAAAGTCAGGCTTTGAAAAATATGCTTGGACTCACTGACCAATCCAGTAGTACTGAGTCAGTCAATGAGTCTGAATCTGAATCATTCACACCACTCCCACCTCTGAATATCCTTCAGGGTGCTGCACCAAGCTCAGACCTCCCACCATTGGTCTACTCTCAGTATTCTCCAAAGGAGAATCCAGGAATGGGAAAAATCATCCTGAAAAGGCAAACCCCTGAAGTCTCAGTTCATTCTGATGACTCATCAACTTCAGTCCCTTCTGAAGTAAATATAGAAAGCCCTGATTCAAAAATTGATCAGTTGGCTGAACTTGTCAGGAAGCTGAGTGAGAAGATTGAATCTTTTGAGAAACCTTCTAAATCCAAGATGAAGGAACCCAAATCAGCTTCCTCAAGCACCAAACCAAAACCCTCCAAACCCCTGAAAAGGTGTGAGTTGTGTCACTATACCAATCATTTCACTGATGATTGCTATAGAATCCTTTACTGCATGATATGCAAAAAGGAAGATCACAGAACCTCAGATCACCAATCATACACAGCCACATTAAAAATGGCAAACTTTAAAGCACAGGCTTTAAAATACCCTTCTGATTCTAAACAGAAACAAAAGGCCAAGCCTTTTGCAACTTTCCCTCACTGTGGCTTCAATGACCACCATCCTAAGGATTGTCTAATGGGCAACTGTTGTGAAATTTGTGGAGATTCCACTCACAACACCTCAGGACATGATAAGGTCATTCAGACCAGAAGAGGTATGACCAAATCATCCTCTCAGTCTACTGAGTCTACCTCCTCAATCAAATGCAAAACTTGTGGTAGCTCAGTCCACTCAACCACTGACCATGAATCAATTGATACTTTTAGGACTACAAAAGTCAAGCCCTCTAAGATGAGGGGTCCTAGAAAGAACTAACTCAGTTTACCATTTGGGCAGAGGCATGCCAGGGAGCCTGTTTGGCATCTAGATAGTGGATGTTCAAGGAGCATGACTGGTGTGAAAGATTATCTGCACAAATATGTGGATGAATCAGGACCCAAAGTGATATTTGCTGATAACTCATCATGTCTCACTGAAGGTTATGGCTCAGTAAACTGCAATGGTATAGTCTTTACTAGGATAGCTTATGTTAATGGTCTTAAATACAATTTGATCAGTGTCGGTCAACTATGTGATGCAAAATACATAGTTCAGTTTGATGATAAGCAAGGAACCATCTTCAATGCAAATAAGGAAGTTGTCCTTATTGCACCAAGAAGACAAGATGTTTATGTGTTAGACATGTCCAGTCTAACTCAGAATGGAACTTGTCTCTTTACTAAGGTCACTGAAACCCTCAACTGGCTTTGGCATAAGCGACTCTCCCACCTGAACTTCAAAAACATAAACAATCTTGTGAAACAAAACAAGGTCCTTGGCTTACCATCACTTGTGTTTTCAAAAGATAAACCATGCTCTGCCTGTAAAAAAGGTAAACATCATAGAGCATCCTTTAAAACCAAAACTAACTTTTCCATCAGGAACTGCCTTCATCTTCTCCATATGGATCTCTTTGGGCCCATCAGTCCTAGATCCATTAACCATGAGAAGTATACTCTAGTCGTTGTGGATGAATACTCAAGATACACTTGGGTTTACTGCCTGAACAAAAAGAGTCAGGCAGCTGAAACAATCATGTCCTTTGTCAGGAACATTGAAAATCAAAATGACATCAAAGTCAAACAGATTAGGACTGACAATGGAACAGAGTTCAAAAACTATGAACTTGAATGTTTCTGTGATGAGAAAGGAATTTCCCAAAAATTTTCCTCTCCTTACACACCTGAACAAAATGGTGTGGCTGAAAGGAAAAATAGAACACTCATTGAAGCAGCTAGGACAATGCTAAATTGATCAGTCCTTTCCAAACACTTCTGGACTGAAGCAGTAAAGACTGCCTGTTACACACAAAACAGATCCATCATTGTCAAGAGACATAGCAAAACCCCTTATGAGTTATTCAAAGGAAGGATCCCTAACATCAGCTACTTTCATGTCTTTGGATGTCCTGTGTTTATTCATAACCATAAGGATCACTTAGGGAAATTTGATGCCAAAGCTGATGATGGATACTTCCTAGGATACTCTCTTGTCTCAAAGGCCTTCAGGGTGTTCAACACTAGGAGACAGCAAACTGAGGAAACATTCCATGTTACCTTTGATGAAAGCACTGATGTAATCAGTGTCTCTAACACCTCAGTGGAAGAGATATGCATTGATGATTCATCAAAATACCCTCCTGATGAACATCATCCTGAAAATGATCCTTCCACTCAGTACCAAGCAAATGCTGACATCTCCTATTACATCTTCCCTCACAACCTTCCTTACCCAACCATCACTGAGTTTGTTGAAGCACAAAGAAGTACTGATGCAATCATTCAGTCTGAACACAGTGCTCACGAACCAAACAATCACAGTGATGAGTCAACCCACTCAGACACTCAAGATGCTGAATATCATCATGTGTCTGATCCTGACCCTACCCATCAGGCCTCCTCAAGTTCTAATCAGTTTCCAAGACCTCAGGACAGTTGGACTAGGTCTCAGGATATAGAACTTGTGAATATCATTGGAGTGCCTACTGAAGGCATGCTCACTAGAAGCATGGCTGCACCACTAAGAGCAGCCTCAGCCAATGAATGCCGATTTGTGGACTTCATCTCCACAATTGAACCCAAAAGTGTCAAGGAAGCACTTAATCATCCAAGTTGGGTTCAGGCCATGCATGATGAACTGGAACAATTTGACAGAAACAAGGTAATGACCTTGGTCAAATGTCCTGAAGATGTTTCAGTCATTGGCATGAAATAGGTGTTCAAAAACAAATCTGATGAAAAAGGCATAGTCATTAAAAACAAATCCAGACTTGTAGCCAAAGGCTATAACCAACAAGAAGGCATTGACTATGAAGAAACATTTGCACCAGTGGCAAGGATGGAAGCCATCAGGATCTTCCTTGCCTTTGCAACCTACATGAACTTCAAGGTGTACCAAATGGATGTTAAAAGTGCATTCTTAAATGGGTCACTGAAAGAAGAAGTTTATGTTCAGCAACCTCCTGGATTTGAAAGCCATGAGTTTCCTGACTATGTCTACAAGCTTAACAAAGCCCTTTATGGACTGAAACAAGCTCCCAGGGCATGGTATGAAACTCTCTCAGCCTTCCTGATCGAAAATAAATTTATCAAAGGCAAGATAGACAACACATTGTTTATCTATAGGACAAATAATGATGTCATACTTGTATAAGTATATGTTGATGACATCATCTTTGGCTCAACAAGCTATAAACTTTGCAAACAGTTTGAAAAACTGATGGCAAAGAAATTTGAAATGAGCATGATGGGAGAACTGACTTACTTCCTTGGACTGCAAATCAAGCAGACTGATAAAGGAACCTCTATCAGTCAAGAGAAGTATGTCAGGAGCCTACTAAAGAAGTATGAGCTCAGTGACTGTGCCTCAGTCAAAACTCCCATGGTTCCACCAAACAACCTTGGTCCTGACCTTACTGGAAAACCAGATAATCAAATTTCTTTTAGAGGAATGATTGGGTCACTGATGTATCTACTTGCATCAAGCCCTGACATCTAATTCTCAGTGTGCTTATGTGCCAGATATCAATCTGACCCAAGAGAATCTCATCTCACTGCTTTGAAAAGGATACTCAGTTACCTGAAAGGTACTCTAAACCTTGGATTATACTATCCAAAATGTTCAGGCTTTGATCTCAAAGGATACTCAGACTCTGACTATGCTGGATGCAACATGGACAGAAAAAGCACCTCAGGCTTCTGCCAAATCCTAGGTGGGAAAGTAGTCTGTTGGAGTGCTAAGAAGCAACAATCAGTTGCCATGTCCTCAGCTGAAGCTGAATATGTTGCAGCAGCCAGTTGTTGTGCAAATGTACTCTGGATGAAAAGTCAACTCAGTGACTATGGAATTCAGTACAAGATGGTTCCCATCTTTTGTGATAACACAAGTGCAATTGCCATCTCAAACAACCCTGTTCTTCATCAGAGAACAAAACACATTGATATTAGATATCACTTCATCAGGGACCATGTCATGAATGGTGACATTGAATTACACTTCATTCCTACTGAATATCAGCTAGCTGATATATTCACCAAACCATTGGATGAACCAACTTTCACAAGACTGAAAGCTGAATTAGGAATGTTGGATATTGAGATTCAGTCCACTGATTGAATCCATCCAACTAAGTGTAAATTCTGAAAACCCCAGGTCCCTGACTCAATGTGTTCCTCAGTGAAAAAGATCACTAAATCACCTTCCCCGAACCCCTTGAACCATCAAGAACATAACCCAAGTCCTGAACAAGCAGGTTCACTGAATGAAGAGTCATTCAGGGCCCTCAGAAGACATTCAATGCTAACTTAAATGCTCTAAGTATCTAGTTAGTAAATGTCCGAGGTTGGTAACTGAATTCTTATTTAATATAAGAATATTTGTTCTTTTGCCTTTCTGGCATGCACCTCATGGGCCCCCACTTTCCCACTTGGCATTTAATGCCTCTTCAATCACATAACAGATATGTGATGACTCAACCCTGCAAATTACACTTTTTGCAGACGGCACAACTGTTTACCTCGATAGTTGCACAAAACAGGGAAAGTGGAGTGGTTGAGCATTAAATGCGGATCTCAAACGTTTTTATACAAAACAGTTTTCAAAAATCTCTTTTGAGAAATTAAAAACCGCTTAATACCCAAAACACCCTCCACTCCACTTCCCTATAAATACCCCAAACAAAATAACACACACACGTTTTTTTTTTAATATCTTAAACAAATTCTTGCCCTTTTTTTCTCTAAAAAAAAACAAATTGTGTGTGTGTTCTTAGTCTTTAGAAACCCAGACCATCATTGTAACCCAGACTTACCAAACAAAAATGGCTACTTCTAAAGCTATCACATACGGCCCAAATGTGGAATTCCTCATCGAGGGAGTAGACATGACCAAGAACAACGTGGTAGGAAACTTTGCCTATCCCCAAAAGTTTTGGGCGTACAAGAATGTGGTTAAATACCTTCAAAACTGCTTTCTTGCTACGGCGTTCACAAAGACCCCCTCAGTTATATACAATGACTATTTGAGGGAATTCTGGTGTACAGCAGTGGCAACTAGCCCTGAAGACACCAAAGACTCAATTATCACGTTCTTAGCAATGAATGGGAGAAGGACCCTCTCCCTAGATTACCCAACCTTCATCAAGGCCACAGGTCTTGATTTCACTGAGAACTATGAGTCCAACCCCACTGACCAAGAAGTAAAGGCCGAATTGCTTTTACTAGGGCCACATGACCCAAAACAACCTGATGTGGCCTTAGGATCTCTTTTGGCCAAAGCACCTATCGTCAAAAAGTGGTTCCATCTTGTCTGGAGGATCCTGATGACTTTTGTCATTCAGGTCCTTAGGGGAAATAAATCCTCCACGGAGCAATTGAACTCATCACAACAATTGATGGTGTTCAGTCTCCTGGAGGGTAGAAAAATTGACATCGGAAGAATAATCTTCCGAGACCTCGTGGTCAAGCTCTCAGGAAAATCTAGGCAAAGACACATGTCTTACCCTAGGTTCATTTCCTGTGTGCTTCAGGACCTACTTGGCTCTGATTATATTAGGCCTTACGATCAAGGATCTAAACCTGACATCCTACACAAGGCCAATTATACCAGTGGCATTACTGAGGTACAACCAGTCACCCTGACCAACTACATGTTGGTAGTCATTCAGGGTGAAAACGCTATCTCACCCATTCCTTCTCCTACAAAGGAGAAGAAGAAAAAGAAGGCAGGGTCTAAAAAGGTGGTTAAACCCAAATCACTCGTCCTTGAGACCTCTGCCTCAGAACCCAAAGAAAGGGAAACAATGGCCAAGACCTCAGAGACACCCATCATTGAGACCCTCTTGACCTTAAAACAAACGCCAACGGAGGGTACTGAGAAATCAACCTCAGTATCCTCGGGCAAAACCCTTCCTCATGGCTCTACTGACATACACAAGTCAGTGGGGTCAGGAACCTCCACCCAATCACATCCCGATGAAGGTACTGATAAATCACAATATGTGCCTGAGGGAGTAAAGGGTCCTGAAACCTCGGTAGGGCAGCACTAGTCTACTGAGAAGGGGACCCACACCTAATCACATCTCATTCACGGCTCTGAGAAATCACACTCAGAGTCTCAGGGAGTCAAGGACCCTAAATCCCCAAAAGGGCAGTACAACCCTGATGGGAAGGGGGTCCATCAACAATCACAAACTGTGCCTAGTGATAGTACTGGAAAACACCCACCAGTGCTTGAAGGCGCACATGAGGACAAAGACTCAGGGGGCTTGCAACCACCCACTGATATGGAACCACAACCCCCTCAAGGCGGATCTATTCCCTCAGGAACTGACTCCAAAAGCCAAGCTGAGCAAACCCACTCAGTTATTATGGCAGGGTCAAGACCTGGCCACACCCAGTTGCAGATTCAGTCCATGGCTGATTTTTAGGTTGTTCTCTTTTCTGATGATAAGCTCAGCAATGACAGTGAGGAAGAAATTTTTGAGGCAGGTGATGATCTGGACACTGATGCTCAACCCACTGAACAATCGCATCAGTCTTCTCCACCACAGGCTAAAGAATCAGCATCTTAGGCTGATCATTCATCGGACTCTGAATCATCCTGCCCAGCCAACCTAGGAAGTATGACAATATTCTTCCTCTCACTGAAAGACAGTTGGTCAAGTTCTTGCAGAAAGCCAACAATGCTCTTTTTCAAGGGCTCACTGAAGAAATCTTTGATCAACATTGTGAAGCTGCAGTTCATTATGTCAACCTGAAGGAATCCGTTGAAGCTTATCATGATGACATTAATGAGCAACAATCAGGGATTTCCTACTCCTTGACAACTCTTGATCAAAACCTTAAAATGTTCAACGCTACTCTTTCCAACATTTCGAAGAGCGTTGCAACTATTCAAGAGTCAGTAAAAGATGACCCTGAGCTCAACAAAAAGATTCTTCGGGCTTCTGTGACCTATCAGCAATAGTCAGCTCAGTTAACTGAGCTTGTCAACATGCTGACATCCTCTAACCTTCAGGGTCTCAGCTCTTCAGTGGACTCCATCAAGTCTTCCTTGGTTCTTATGGAGTCACATTTAGCATCTTGGGCTAAGTCTTCGAATTCCTTGGCCTAGAATCTTGGGCCTCGGATGACTGCTATAGAGACCTCTCAGGCATCTCTTGAGGCAAAAGTGACCACTCTTCAGCAAGACACCTCAGAAATCAAGACCATGATGACTGAGATCTATCAGGCTTTTAAAGGTCATGCTGCTCCCTCAACTTCAGTGAGTACTCCAACTCTTGCTCTCACGATGGCTCAAGCAACAGTTGAGGGGGAGAAAGTCACTGAAGCATCTTCCAGCCAACCTCCTTCTCACACTGAGGGGGAGATACCACCAACTCAAGCTCCTGAAACAACCCCATCATCTACTCTCCAAGATAAAGGCAAAGGCATCCTCACAACAACAGAGCCTGAACCTACACCAAAATTGGTGCCTGCTTCCTTGGAGAGAAGGCCTGACCCTGATGAACCAGTCAAGGTCCCTTATGAAATAAATAGAGTGTTGTATCATCTCACTGAGGCTGAAATTCAGGCTCATATGGAGAAAGAAGAGGGGTTAAAGAAAGCAGCTGAAGAAGAAAGGCTGAACAAGTCAGCTCTCATCCAAGTGGTCAGTGAAGAGGCTGAAAAGCTTGGAATACAACCTAAAGCTCTTGCTGGAAGAAAAGGTGGTGAGAGCTTTATAAAAGCTCAGGATGCTGAGATGATTGCTCTCAGGCAGAAAAGGGATGAAAGATTGAAAAAGGCTGAAGCGATAAGGAAAAAGAAAATTGAGAGGTACCAGTGGGTTATGACAAGCAGATTGAGACCTGAACCAATCACTGATGTCAAGATTCATCAAAATACCAAGCCTGCTATCCTTAGTGTCTTCATAGGTCCAGACAAGAGACACTTTGAGGTTCATGATCCCTTTAGATTCTCTGACTTTGGGATCACTGAATTGGATGAATTGGGTCCAATAATACTGAAAAAACATAACATAGTTGTCAAAGATCTGATGAAATCCCTGAAGCTAAGATATGACAAACTGACAGCAACACCTGATGAACTTGGTATTCTCTCTCTTCTCCCAGCTCCGGCCAATCAGCCTGCTCCCTCTCAGTCCTCTAGAAGAAAGAGGAAGAAAATTGAATCTGAGCCTGAGATCAAAGTTTCTGGCCTTGAATGCAACAGAACCCTCCCTGAAGGAGTTACATTTGTGAACAACTTGGTCATTGAACAACCTGAGAGAGGTCTCTTCTTCACTGATGCGTTTGGTGACCCAGCCTTCCAAAGATGGAACGACATTGATAAGGCAAGAATTAAAACTATGCTTGGTTACCTCATGATGGCCTCCCCAATACAGAGTCCTGAAAATGTGAGGTTCTGTCATGACCTGAGAATCAAGATCCAAGAACATCCTGACCAACATGAGCTGGAATCTAAGAGACCAAAGCTTGAAGCCCTTGGTTACAAGTTAGACTGATGAATCTGCAACACCACCACTATCCTGTACTTTGTTTAGTTGTTAGGACCTTTGTAAATGATAAATAAAATTGATGGCCCATGTTTTTATTATTTCAGTGTCCTTAATAACTTTCTAGTATATTCAGTATGAGAAGAAGTCATTAGCTCACTCATAATTGATCAAAACACTTAAAACAGGATTTGAATACAAATTACGCTAAGTGTTAATCAACCGAAAACATAATTAAGTCACTGAGTGAACAGTTACTCAGTGAGTTACCTTCAAGATGCTCAGGACGAGTCTAAGAAGAAAGACTCACCACTCAGGGAGGCGGATCTCCCTGATTGTTACTTGAGACAAAGAAGAAGGTAATGGGTTCAGTGAGTGTTGGACAAGAACTCACTGAACCCCAGTCTCCTCAACAACAATGTGATTAAAGACTGAAGACTGAAGGCGAAGACTAAAGAACCTGAAGCCTGAAAGAAAGGCGGGATTGAGCGGGAAGAGTTTGAGAAGATAAGGACATGTCTTATCTGGCTAGAAACGAACCTTCCCTAAAGCGGCTAAAAGTCAAGAAGTGTCAGAACTGACACTCGAAGACTTTTTGGCCCATTCCTATTGGTTCTTGGAAATGACAAATACTGTTGTAGTTGTCAGACACGCCTTCTTATTGTTTATGTATTTTAATCTTCAGGACTCTTTGAGGTTTGTATATAAATAGCAACAGATGGAGAAAAGGGGTTTAAGTTTTGTGCATTAAAAGCTTAGACTTTCACAAAACCCTTTTCTCCTACAAAGAGTAACCAATCCCTGAGATAGCTCAGTGGGTCGATATTGTTACCACTTAAGCATAGCTTGAGTTTAGATAGGAGACACACCATACCTTGTCTATTCAATCCCAAGTGTTTGTTCCGCAAAACACTTGGGTAATAGATTCTTTGATTGATTTCTAATAAGAATTTAATCGTTGAAAAACATTGTGTTTTTATATTTACATTTTACTTATCAGTTGTAATTAATCAAATACATTATATCAGTCATAAACACAATTAGATTAACTTTCTAGTTATCTCTAAGTGTGTTAAGGGAACGAGAGAATTCCTTTTTGAGTTTTGTTTCTCTATTTACGGAAGTTATGGTGTGCATTTATGGTATGTGTTAAATTACACATACCTTTTACCTATTTAAACAGACCAAATAGACCAAAAACTGACCGAATATGCCAAATATATGTTGTTTTTGTGTTTGTGAATATGCAGGTACGGATATCTTGAAAAATCAAGAAAAAGACAAAGACGAGCACGAGAAATGGAAAAGAGCTCAAAAGACGGGACCCGGGAAGAAATTCACGAGTTTGGTCGAGTTATTGTGCAAAAATCCCGAAGAGCCCTTGGATTATTTTTTAGTTGGCAAAATTGGTCCTCGGATGAACTTTGAAAAGATGGCAAAAATGGTCCCTACGATTTTAATAAAATCACTTTTGGTCCTTTTTGTTTAAATCCTATTCTACGCCTAAACTAAAATTACAACACTCTCCCATTTATCCCACAACCGGATCCCAAATGAAATAAACACAACCCAATACCCCATTTATCCTTTATAACCCTTACGCCCAACCATTTAATTCCCCAAGCCCAACACCCAAAATTTAACAAACCGGCCCAACACCCTAAAAAAACAAACCGATCCTTAGCTAATACAAAAGCGGGGTCACAATGTTTAGTCAAACCTCTTCCATACTCGGTCAAAAATCCCCCTTTCTCAGTCAAAGATTAAATCAACCAAACCCTAATTGTTATTTCATCTTCTTCTCAATCTCACTTTCCCACTTAATCCCTAGATAACCACCCATCACTCTCACCACCTCACACTACCGGCCAAGGCACCCACATGGGTTTGTCTTGGTCCCCCCCTCCACGATGGCAATCCGAGGACCAAAAGCCTAATCCAACGTTCGAGATTTAAAGAAGTGGGCAACAAGATTGATCGAATGGTCCAAGAAGAAGCAAAGAAGCACACAAGAACTCTCTCACAAGAAAAACACAAGATAGAAGCTATATATATGTAGCCGATTTTCATTTTTTGTCGTGTCCCATTTTTTCATGTTTTAGAAGAAATGTTGACCATTTTTATTTAATGTTTTTTTTAGTGTAGTAATTTAAATTAAGTTGTAATTTACTCTAATTTAATTGCCTGTTAATTCAAAGTTTTATGTTTTCCTTGTTTTCTGTTAATTTCCTGTTAATTTAATTCCCTGTCTTTTCTTGCCTTTGTTTCTCTGTTTCTTGTTAGTCTAGAAATGGTTGATACTGTTTTATTGCTTCTTGTTAGTTTAGAGTTAGGCTTATGAGTTAGTTGTTGCTTTATAATCCATATTAGCAGCCTGCACTTTAAGTTCTTTTCTTGTTTTTATTTTGTTGTTAAGCTTTAGTATAGTGAAATAGGATTTAGGATTAAAAATTGGTTGCATCAGTAGTTTACATGATATAGCCTATCTGTTTAAGCTTGTCTTGGCCTTTGGAGCTTATTTCATAGTTTATTTGTGCCGTAGCATCAGCAGACCTTTGTTCTTGTGTTGGTTTATATTGAGCTTATTTGTGAGTCCCATGGCTTATTGTTGATTATTGTGGTTTGGTTTTTAGTTATTGATTATACTTTAGTTTCTTTTCCATTTGCATTAGCTTTTTGATAGCTTACTTACCAATTTGCCACTTTAGCTTATTGTTCATTTTTTGATTTCACTGTCAAAAAGCTTTACCAGTTTTAGTATAACTTATTTTCACTTATTTAATCAGTTTTCAAATTAGTTTTCAAATTTATTTTCACTTATTTAATCAGTTTATTTAATCAGTTTTAGTTTATTTCTTGGTTTTCAAAAAAAAAAAATATATATATATATTTTTCTTTTTCCAAAAATTTTATTTTATCAGTTTTAATTTAGGGAAATTATTTTTATAATTTTAGGTTTTAAAATTTAGCATTTCACTTTTATTCGCGTTTTTAAATTTCGTAGCGTAACGTTTTTTTTTAATTCCGGTTTTCGTTTTTAAATTCACATATTTAGTTTATTTGTTCCCGTAGCTTTATTAGTTGTTTTTATTAGTTGTTTTTAGGTTAAATGCTTAGTTTAATTGTTCCATTAGCTTAGTTTAATTAGTTTATCTTGTTTGTTATTTTAAATATTAGTAGTGTAATCCAAAAATCAATCACTTTTATTCACATTCACTACACGAATCACGTTCCGGGAACACAAATTCCATTCGATCTTCGTCGGGACAACGAACCTGGGCTTTGCATATTTCCGGTGCAATTCTCCCTTGATCTAAAATTGTCGTATCAATTTTTGGCGCCGCTGCCGGGGAGGGTTGAAGTGAGTGCGTGATTCCGTTTTTCGATTCGTGTTTTGAAGATCCTTCCTCGTGAAGTTTCGTATATATCTTGTGAATATTTTTTATCAAAAAATCCAAAAAAAAAATTGAAAAACCTTGAAAACCCAAAAATATTTTCTTCTCCAAATTATTTTTCCTTTTTCTTTTGTGATTTTCAATGTTTCAAAATTTAAAAAAAAAAACCCAAAAATAATCTTCGTCTCCTCTTATATGTTTAATTCTTATCTCTTTATCCTATCATACCGTTTAATTCTTATCTTCTTATCCTCTTAACCGTTTAATTCTATCTCGTTATCCCTCTATCCGTTTAATTCTTCTTCTCTATGTCTTCATCTTACCATTATGGTTGTCAATGGTGTGGAGGTCCTCCAAATGGCGGGAATTGTCCCGGTTGTAGCATGGTGGAATCGGGAAACGGGTTTGTCTATGACCAAAATCCTTATTCCTACCATGAAACAACCGACTTTTTCAACCAGCCACCACACCATGAGATGGAAACATATTCTTGTGAATATTGTGGAGGTAGTCCTCACCCGGGTTTTGATTGTCAAACAGGGAACATGTTTGTCTATGAGCAAGTTCCATGTAATCAAAACTTCGGGTATGACCATTATCCATATGATTCACTGAATCAGTCACAACAAACTTATTGTTGTGAGTACTGTGGAGGTCCTCACTATAGCTCTGATTGTCAAACAAGGAACCCGCTTGTCTATGAGCATGTCCCTTGTGACAATTATGACTATTTTTATCATGACCAACCTCCACAGTACCAAATGATTCAGCCACCACCTCAGCCACCGTCTCAAGAACTTTCAGAAGACGTTCTTCATATTCTTGATTTACTACAAGAAGTCAGGGATTTGGGTAAAATACATACCCAAGAAAATCCTCATGAAGAGTCTATGGCAGAACTTCTAGCCAGAGAACGAGGAGCAAAAATGCATTCCATATTTCTCAGGGCTGCCCTTCTTGATGACGATGATGAGAATGAAGAAGACGAAGAGGAGAGTGTTATTCCTTTAAATGATACCATTTCTCAACCCTCTCAGTCTAGACCCGAGGACTCTCTCATTATGGGGGATGAGCATCTTAGCACTATTCCTGAAAAGGAATCGGACGAATTCATAAAATCTAGTGCTGAGAACCTTGTCCCAACCCCAAGTGAGTCTGAGGATATATTCGACAGAGAATGTGATTCTCCAATTTTTGGAGAATCTCTTGACATCTCTGAGGTTACTTCCGGGATTTTCTCTAACACTCTTTTTGAATTTGATGACGATTGCTTTTCTAGCAACGTTAATCCTCTCTTTGTTGAAGTGTTAGAGAACGATGAGGTCAAAGACTCTATTGTTTTTGATAATATGACCTCAATTGTTAATCCCGAGAATCAAAAAGATATTCTTTCTCCGACATATGTGACAGTGCCTTTTGGGGATCGCCCTTATATTGACTTCGCATATGTCGTTCGAGTTTTTCTACCTTTCTTCTCCTATAAGGTAGATTGTCCGTCCATTCACTCGCTCGGGAGTGAGGACAAAATCTTTGACCCCGGCATCTCTCATTCTTTTAAGCCGGGTCTATCTCATCGGAGTGGAACTTTCAAGCGCTTCAATGTTTATCCAAACATCTTGAATGAAAGTCCGATGGAGATTTTCTCTTCCACTTGCTCCCCCAAGATCAATTAAATTCGGGGCGAGTCTAAGCTATACGACTCGAGCAAAAACAAGCGCTTCGTGGGAGGCACCCCATGCTTATCCATCTATCTTCTTTCTATTTTCTTAATAAACGTGAGGAGGGTTACCTCTTCCATTCTTGTGTTTCGTGGTTGTTTGTGTATGTCCAGGTTAGCCCGATTGATGAAGACTCTCGTGCTCGTGGTCTGCTTCTCTCCACTCGAGTTTCATCATTCGTTGCTCATCCGATATCCTTAATCTTATCGTTTTACGTTTATCTTTGGCATAATTAATAAACGGCCTTAGATTTATGTAGGAGAACCCTTACCTTTAAGACATTGAGGACAATGTCTCGTTTTAGTCTGGGGGGGTAATCTTTCGATTTGATTTTTGCCTTGCATTTTTTGCCGTTTTCTCTCGCAACCCCGTTTTTCCTCAAAATTTGAAAAAATCCAAAAAAAAAAAAAAAAAAAAAAAAAAAAAAAAAAAATGAGAAAATTTAAAATTTTTTGCAAAAATATAATAAATTTTGACATTTTTGTTGACTTTCCGCTGGTGAGAGTAGGAATAAAATTCTGACTTGACCGGGCGTGTTGAGCCCTAGCTTGTCCCCTTAACCGTTTATAATCTATAAGCTCGTGCTAGTCTTTTACACAAGGAGCTAGAAAATGCGAATTCTTTTCAAGAGTTTGCAAGTTCCCGTATTTGACTTTATATATGCATGGCTTGATTATTTGGCTAAGCATTCGCGGATCTTATTATTTAAGATTTTAAATTTGCGAAGAACGAGAAATGATAGAGTTGTTTATAAGTTAGATTGCTAAACGTGGAGTAGTTGGATCTCTTTAGAGCTCATCGAAGTTACTTGTGGCTTTTTGTTCCCATAAGCTTGTTTCACCTCAAAAATAGAAATCTAGGAATAATTAAAGCTATTTTAGTTTTGGCGATAATTAGTTTTTATTTCTTCCTTAGAGAATCCTTGCTTATAAGAGTTGGGTACACATCAAGGTACTGCCAGTGTTACGGTGTAATAGACTATTCCATCTTGCCGGCTCGCAACCGATGTTGGGATTGTTATAAAAGCCGTAGGACTTGGGGTTTGGCAATTAATTAATTAATATGATAATGTATAATAATAATCCAAAGCCATAAAAAGTTTTCTACATCTTGCCGGTTCGCAGCCGATGTTGTAGACTTCTAATAAAGGCAGAGGAAAAATTCCAAGGTCATAATAGACTATCACATCTTGCCGGTTCGCAGCCGATGTTGTGATTGTTATAAAGGGCCAGGGACTAAATACGTTAATGTGCTTAATAATGTTAAAAATGCCAAACTTCGACTCCGGGGGTGTCCTAATAAAGGCTTCCGTCTCTGGACTCGTAGATGAGTTGTTTCGGTCGCAAATAAAAGGGATATTCTCAAAATCGTGTTAAATCAGAGACCTTGATGTGGACCTCATTTTTGTATGCAACGGTTTTCGAGGGAAGGTTTGGAAACTACTTAGCGTCTAAACTAGGTATCTTTATCGGATTAAAAATTATCGAAATGAGAATTTGAAGAAATTCATTTCTCACCAAAAATAAAATAAATAGAGGAAAATAGGAATTTGGGAACAAGGAGTCCACAATTAGCTTTCTGAGTAGTGTTGGCAATCTAACTTGTAAATAGCAATGATTTCGTTTTTAAGCTTAGTTTGGGGACTCGTGAAAAATCAGGAACGACGAATTTTATCCGTATGGTCACTTCTTTATGAGTCGTGTTTCCTACTCGATGACCCTAAAAGTTATCATGAGATAATGATTGTCAACAAAGCCGTCACATGATTATATGAAAAATACAAAAATAGAATAAAAGGAAAATCGGGGAGTTTTTAGAACTTGAGATTTCTTAATCTCTTTTGAAAATTTTGCTACTTCTCAAAGTTAGTAAAAAGAGATTGGAAATTTTTGGTTTCAAAAACGTGTTTTTATAACATTGCGTGAGGACACAGCAATATCTTAGTCTGGGGGAATTTTGGTATGTGTTAAATTACACATACCTTTTACCTATTTAAACAGACCAAATAGACCAAAAACCGACCGAATATGCCAAATATATGTTGTTTTTGTGTTTGTGAATATGCAGGTACGGATATCTTGAAAAATCAAGAAAAAGACAAAGACGAGCACGAGAAATGGAAAAGAGCTCAAAAGACGGGACCCGGGAAGAAATTCACGAGTTTGGTCGAGTTATTGTGCAAAAATCCCGAAGAGCCCTTGGATTATTTTTTAGTTGGCAAAATTGGTCCTCGGATGAACTTTGAAAAGATGGCAAAAATGGTCCCTACGATTTCAATAAAATCACTTTTGGTCCTTTTTGTTTAAATCCTATTCTACGCCTAAACTAAAATTACAACACTCTCCCATTTATCCCACAACCGGATCCCAAATGAAATAAACACAACCCAATACCCCATTTATCCTTTATAACCCTTACGCCCAACCATTTAATTCCCCAAGCCCAACACCCAAAATTTAACAAACCGGCCCAACACCCTAAAAAAAACAAACCGATCCTTAGCTAATACAAAAGCGGGGTCACAATGTTTAGTCAAACCTCTTCCATACTCGGTCAAAAATCCCCCTTTCTCAGTCAAAGATTAAATCAACCGAACCCTAATTGTTATTTCATCTTCTTCTCAATCTCACTTTCCCACTTAATCCCTAGATAACCACCCATCACTCTCACCACCTCACACTACCGGCCAAGGCACCCACATGGGTTTGTCTTGGTCCCCCCCTCCACGATGGCAATCCGAGGACCAAAAGCCTAATCCAACGTTCGAGATTTAAAGAAGTGGGCAACAAGATTGATCGAATGGTCCAAGAAGAAGCAAAGAAGCACACAAGAACTCTCTCACAAGAAAAACACAAGATAGAAGCTATATATATGTAGCCGATTTTCATTTTTTGTCTTGTCCCATTTTTTCATGTTTTAGAAGAAATGTTGACCATTTTTATTTAATGTTTTTTTTAGTGTAGTAATTTAAATTAAGTTGTAATTTACTCTAATTTAATTGCCTGTTAATTCAAAGTTTTATGTTTTCCTTGTTTTCTGTTAATTTCCTGTTAATTTAATTCCCTGTCTTTTCTTGCCTTTGTTTCTCTGTTTCTTGTTAGTCTAGAAATGGTTGATACTGTTTTATTGCTTCTTGTTAGTTTAGAGTTAGGCTTATGAGTTAGTTGTTGCTTTATAATCCATATTAGCAGCCTGCACTTTAAGTTCTTTTCTTGTTTTTATTTTGTTGTTAAGCTTTAGTATAGTGAAATAGGATTTAGGATTAAAAATTGGTTGCATCAGTAGTTTACATGATATAGCCTATCTGTTTAAGCTTGTCTTGGCCTTTGGAGCTTATTTCATAGTTTATTTGTGCCGTAGCATCAGCAGACCTTTGTTCTTGTGTTGGTTTATATTGAGCTTATTTGTGAGTCCCATGGCTTATTGTTGATTATTGTGGTTTGGTTTTTAGTTATTGATTATACTTTAGTTTCTTTTCCATTTGCATTAGCTTTTTGATAGCTTACTTACCAATTTGCCACTTTAGCTTATTGTTCATTTTTTGATTTCACTGTCAAAAAGCTTTACCAGTTTTAGTATAACTTATTTTCACTTATTTAATCAGTTTTCAAATTAGTTTTCAAATTTATTTTCACTTATTTAATCAGTTTATTTAATCAGTTTTAGTTTATTTCTTGGTTTTCAAAAAAAAAAAAATATATATATATATATTTTTCTTTTTCCAAAAATTTTATTTTATCAGTTTTAATTTAGGGAAATTATTTTTATAATTTTAGGTTTTAAAATTTAGCATTTCACTTTTATTCGCGTTTTTAAATTTCGTAGCGTAACGTTTTTTTTTATTCCGGTTTTCGTTTTTAAATTCACATATTTAGTTTATTTGTTCCCGTAGCTTTATTAGTTGTTTTTATTAGTTGTTTTTTAGGTTAAATGCTTAGTTTAATTGTTCCATTAGCTTAGTTTAATTAGTTTATCTTGTTTGTTATTTTAAATATTAGTAGTGTAATCCAAAAATCAATCACTTTTATTCACATTCACTACACGAATCACGTTCCGGGAACACAAATTCCATTCGATCTTCGTCGGGACAAACGAACCTGGGCTTTGCATATTTCCGGTGCAATTCTCCCTTGATCTAAAATTGTCGTATCAATTTATTTTCACAATTCATTTTCCAACTTGTCATAAAGAAGCAAGAAAACATAATGTCTAGGCGTCCTAAGTGTGATCAGCTTAGAGTCGAGGCTAATTCAAACAATTTAGCTATCTTAGAGTTTTCTTTTTGAAAAAAAAAAAGAAAAAGCGTCCCCCGCGAAAGTCAAAAAGGAAGAGCCTAAAATCATGCCCTTTTTCGAGCTTTCTGATAGTTAGTAGTACCTAGCCAAACCAAAGGCTGGAAAGAGCGTTTAGACTACTTATACCCCTCACTAGGAATCAGAGAAAGGAGAGGATAGGACCAGTATTAGTAGAATAGATGGCTTCCTAAGAATCCATCTGATGGTATTTAGTAAAGACTTGAATAGATGCCTTCCTTCATAAGAACAGGTAACATGGTAGGTGAGTCCCTTTCCGCTAACCTGGTAGGTGGGACTTGCTCTACTTTGACTTTCCTATTTCATAACACTAGCCAACCTGCGTACCTGGAAGGAGCTGACACTCGTCGAGAGGAGAAAGGGCAGGTTTTTGATCTAGTCTGATGCTTAGAGGACATAGAATCTTGTTTACGGATGAGTGAAGTTCTTGTTCATTTCTCTTTCTAAAAGGGAGTCTCAATGAGACCTAATTCTATATTGCCGTCAATCTGCAATCGAAGACATTCAAATGGCACAACAGATGAATGCATTTTGTGGTAGACAGGTTGGGGTAATTCTTGAAAGGGAAACTTTTATTCAAGAGCTAAACACTGTTGGGAACATTTATGCCCAAAAAACGGCTGAGTACCTAAGAGAGGTACAGGTAAAAGATGACCAAAAGGTCATGCAGATGCGCATAATGACAGCCGAGTTGGAACTAAATGCTCGTGATAAGGATATATTTATTCAGAAACTTAAGGGTGTGAAGGATTTTTGACTGTGTGGCTAGACTCGGAGGGAATTGTTGTTGGTTATGATATGTCATTTATGTTGGTGTCTGTATTTGCAGTAATGTATATGTATTTTATTTTATTATGAGTCTTGTTGTAATGTTTGGTTGAAGCCTATGTGACTTGATTGTATGATATTATAAAAGTTATTGTTTATGTTAAGTAAAATTGCGTAACTCACCTTTTTGCTTCCTTGGATGTGGAGGTTCATCTTCAAACAATGCTCTCCTAACTGTTTTTGATCTGCTCTGTTCACCTGTCTTTTCATTTAGGTCTTCGTGATTTGTTAGTGCGAGGGTTGTTTTTGGTGTTCCTATTTTTTACAAACAAAGTAGTTAATATTTCCATTTGTAGATGTTATCTTTAAATAAGAGAAACTGTTAACTCAAATGTTGGTACCTGGGTTTGCTTCTATTGCTCTGATTGTTCCTTGGTCTCTGTTTCTGTTGTTGAAAACATTAGTACCCGGTCACATCATCTGCTGTAGGGGTAAAGAAAGTGATCGGAGCAGCTGCAGATGGGTTTGTGATAAAGCCTTTGAAATTATATCTGCATATCATGAACCAAGTTAAACCATCATTTAATTTTTTATTTTTTATTATTATTTTTTTTATCTAACTTTTTGGAAACTTCAATTAGAATATAATGTACCTGTAGCATGGTTTTTCTTGTTTTCCATGATCTAGACACCGGTAGATTCCATCTTCTTTTCTTGTTGTTAAAGGGCGTCTGTTTTTTCTCTTTAAACTAATGTAAAATTTTCATAAATTATTACTTACTTATAATGAGCATGATTATGAAAACCTTCATGCTTGGAATAATTTTTTTTCTCTTTAAACAATGTGGACAGGTCGTATGTTTAACGACATATATTTACCTCCTCATGACACTCTTTTTTCATCACACGTTCACGACTGTAGGTTATATATTCCTTGTTATATCATATCGGTTTCCACCTTCTCAATTTTTATCTAATATTTCAATAATCTTATTTCAAAAGGTATAAAAGTAGCACCATGTAACTGTGTCAATCCTGATGCTATCCAACTTTTCATCATCCTTATATTTTCTGGTAGCCTCTGTCGTTGTTACTTAAACCCTGTAAACCAAAAAAGCCATAAATATCATGGAGTACTTTGGAGTCCTTAACAAATCTACACATATAGTGTTAGGAATTATTAGAATAATATTTTATTTTCATTCCTGCTGTTAGTTATAGCGGTTCCTGCTGGCAGGTATGTAGTTCCTGCTGGTAGTGCAGGTTGTTCCTGCTGGCAGTGTTTGTTACTGCTGGTCTTATCGTATATTTAGTATGTTTGTTAGAGTTATTTTAGGAAGAGATAGTGTGTATCTCTTTACACGTTTTCTTAGTGATGCTGCATTAGGGTTTCTTGTAGTATAAAAGAAACATGCGGCATTGAGTTTTGTATCGATTCCATTAAAACAATATTAGTTAATAAAAGATCCATAGAGGATCAACGTTTTTATAGTTTGTTTTTCTTCTTAACTCTTGTGTTTAGATTCCGCCTAAGCATAAGTTTCATTCATAGAGATTCTCTTAGGCTGTTTGTAATTACATAGACAGTCTACCAAGCTCAAAGATCTATCAGGAAGGCACGATCCAACAAGTGGTATCAGAGCCTGGTGAGGATCTCTGACAAAGAAGAAAAAGTTCTCTAAACAATCTCTTAAACCCTTTCACAATGGAAGCCGACAATCCTGAAAATTCTGTCATTAACAATGAGAAACCTGAAACTACTCAAGTCCAACAACAAACTATCACAACCACTGTGTCGAACAGTAATGCTAAATTCCCATACCTCAAGAAGGATGAGTATGAAGTCTGGGCTATGAAGATGGAGTACTGGATCTCAAACAGTGATCATAACCTGTGGAATGTTATCCTTAATGGTAACAGCAAGAAGAAGATTGGGAGAGGTCAGAATGGGAACATCATCATACTTCCACCTGTAACAGCAGAAGAGCAGATTGCTGTACAAAGGGAGACCAAGGCAAGAACTCTTTTGCTTCAGGCTCTCCCGAAAGACCACAAATGGGTGATTTTCATCACCTGGATGATGCTAGGGAAATCTGGCTTGCTGTAAAAGCTAGATTTGGAGGGAATGATGAGTCCAAAAAGATGAGGAAGTCCATGCTCAAGCAGGAATTCCAAGAGTTCAAGATCTCTGAGGCTGAAGGGATTCACAAGGGATATGATCGATTTCACAAGATCCTGAGCCAACTCAACCAGTTGCAGGCCCGACCAGACAATGAAGACTGCAACACCAAGTTTTTGAGGGCTTTACCTCCATCCTGGTCTCAAGTTTCCATCACTTTAAAGGTCAGAGGTGGGCTCGATTTCATGACCTTTGATGACTTGTATAATAAGCTCAAGACCCTTGAGATCGACATCAAAGGGTTTTCCTCTTATTCATCTCACACTCCAACTCATACTGCATTTGTTAGTGCTACCAGCACTAACAAGGTCTCATATAGTGACAGCCCAACCCCCTCATCTTCATCTATTTCCTATTCCCCTGCAACAGCGAGATCACAGTCAAAAACTGACAATGTTGTTGAGGAAGTTCTTCATTCATTTGTTGCTGAAAGTGCTCCACAACAGCAATTTGTCTATGATGACTTTGAACAAATTGATCAACTGGATCTGGAAGAAATGGACATTAAGTGGCAGATGGCTATGCTGGCATTGAAAGTTAACATGCTGGAGAATGGAACTAAATCGACTACCAACTGCAGATTGTCTGATCAAGCGAAACATCCAGATAACGTCAACCGTTTGTCGGCTTTGTAACAACCAGGATGAATCAGTGAACCATCTCTTTCTCTACTGCTCATTCGCCAACTCCCTGTGGACGTTCATCCTATCTTGGTGCAGACTCCCAATGATGAAACCGGCCTGCATAAGAGATCTATTTGGTGTGCATAACAATCAGCATATTGATCCGAAAAAGAGGAAATTTGTTAACGTTGTCATTCTCGCCTACTGTTGGATCATATGGAAGATGAGGAATGATTGCATCTTCTCGAACAAGGCCCCATCCTTTCGTTTTGCTGTCAAGGAGCTCAAGTTTCTTAGTTTCCTATGGCTGTCTAATAGATACCCCAAACATGAGATCGATTGGCACAAATGGTGTAGCTTTACCGTTTAATCCCTGTTCTGTTTTTATGTTTTCTACTTTCTTTTGTTTCCACTTGTATTTCTAGCTTCTCGCTAGCTCTTTTATATCAATAAAAGTCGAATGTTCAAAAAAAAAAACAGGTTTGAGAAGAAGGTAGGGAGGAGAATCAAATTAGATGGAGAGGAGGGAGCAAGGTTTGACATGAGGAAGGTGAAGTGCTACAGATGTTGTCTGTGGATGCTATGCTGGATTGGGAAAAACATGAGGTAGCTGATGCAGTTAGAGGAGCTGCAAAGGTCTATGGGATGATTGCTGGATATGGTGCTCAGACACAAGTGGCTGGAGAATTTGGTTTGATGGGCTCCCCATCACAGGTACAAAATTGTCCCTTTGGTTGTGAAATTAAATATGCTGCACTTAAGAGAGAGTTTGATGATATTGAGCCTCAATATAATGAATTGTTTGTTAAGGTTCAAGCTTATGAAAATGCGCTGAAAACATTAGAAAAACAAAAGGTTTGGTATCAAAATAATCAAACAGCATATGAAGAGAAAATTAGGGTTTTAAAGAGAGATTTAGAAAACACCACTAATTGTTTAAAACATTCTGAGAGAGAATATGATAAGGTAATATTAGAGAAACAGGAATTACAGGCTAAGCTAGAAAGTGAAGAGATCAAGTGTACTTCATACAAAGAATCATCTAGACTTATAGATATATTGAATGCTAGTTCTCAGTATGTAAAGTCTAAGAGAGGTATGGGGTATCCTAAATCAGATGACTCTTCTGAGTCAAGAAGCTTTGACCCAACCCCTAAGGAGGTTAACTATCAAATTCCTGTAAAGTATGTCAAAGAAGGAGAAATGCATGTTGTTCCTCCTCCTATAAGAGGAGTGTTTAAACCTGTCCCTATCCACTCTGACCTTGACATAGACTTAGATGAATCACATAGGTCCTATGGCAAAAAGTCCAATGACTTGCCTAATCTTGATTGTGACTCTAATGATTTTGTCTCTTGTTCTAACAGTGACAAATCTTCATAAATCAAGGCCAATGACTATGCCACATGTGATTCAAGTGACAAGTCTACCTCAACTAAGTCAGAAGATTTCTCTTCAGAAGTAGCTGATGATGAATCTCCTTCAAAGAAAGCTGCATTTGAAGACATTTCTTTTGATTATGTTAAAACAATGATGTTTCTAGTTTTGGTTCTGTTTTAAACAATGATGTTTCTGGTTTTAATTCTGTTAAGAATAATTTTGTTTCATCTTGTGGTTGTGAAAAGTCTGGTTGCAATAAGAAAAGTTATGTTAAGAAAAAAAGTCTTTTAAGAAAAAAATCCGTTTTGTGTTTGGTATTATACTTATCTTATCAAAGACTGTGATTTTTATGAGAACAAAGGGTATGTGTGCTGGTCCAAAAGTAAACCAGGTCTATGTGGAAAAAATGTTAATGATATACCCCCATATGTTTCCCCAAGCAAACTAGAATAACTCTTGTAAGCTTCTTTTTCTGCTGGTAAGCCAGTTTCTGCTGGTAAGCCTGTTGCTACTGGTAAGCCAGTTCCAGCTGGTAATACCAATTCTCTGGTTGGAGGAAAAATGCTGCCCAGAAACCTTTTTTCAAACCTACAAGCACTTTTTTTCAGAATGATCTTCGGCCTATTTATTTTTACACCATGCAAAATGGGGGGGGGGCAAGATGGGAAACTGCTGTTAAGTCCTCAGCAGGTTGTTCTAGGAGAAACCAAAGACCACTATATGAGAAAAAAGGGGGCCCAAAAACAATGGGGGATCTCAAACAATCTCCATGGTTTAATTCTTATTGATCCACTAGGCAGGCCCCCAAATCAGTAATGGCTTGGGTTCTTTTTGTAACAAAAGTTGTTGTATGTATTCTTTTATTGTAGGATTTTCATCTTAGAAGTAAAGATGTAGGGAATTTTTGACAATGGATGTTCAAGAAGTATGACAGGGAAAATTAGAGAATTGCATGACTTTGTACCTTTTAAAAGGAGGGACTTTGACATTTGGGGGAGGAATGGCAAGAATTTCAGGGAAGGGAACCATTAAGACAC